>PVKW010010608.1:0-59005 GCA_004027895.1 Orientallactaga bullata
AAAAAAAAAAAAAAAAAAAAAAAAAAAAAAAAAAAAAAAAAAAAAAAAAAACCCAGCAAAACGAAAACCCAACAATCCACTCAAAAAATGGACCAGAGAATGAATAGAAATGGTCACTACTCACTTTAATAACTGTTCAGCATTGTTACCCAGGGAAATACAAATTAAAACAATTCTGAAATTCCACCTTACTTTAGTCAGGCTGGCAAGCATCCAAAAATCAAATAACAACAAATGTTACTGAGGCCATGGGGAAAGAGGAACCCCTATTCACTGCTGGTGCAAGCACAAACTGGTACAACCACTATGGAAATTAGCATGGAGGCTTCTGAAAAAGATGATAATAGATCTCTCATTTGACCCAGCTACTTCACTCCTGGGTATTTATCCCAAAGAATCATTCCACTCTTTACTTTAGAAATACTTGCTCAACCATGTTTATTGCCATTCTAGTCACAATAGCTAAGAATTGGAATCAACCCAGATGTCCATTAACAGATGAATGGATAATGAAGATGTTGTAAATATACACAATGGAATTCTACTCAGCAGTAAGGAAAAATGAAATAATGAAATTTACAGGAAAATGGAAGGACTTGGAAAATAGGATTCTAAAAAGAGGTCACACTGTCTAAGTAAAATGCCACATACTTCCTCTTATATGTGAATCCTAAAATGGAACTGCAGAAGAGGAGAGAAAAAGACAAAAGCATCAGGACCATGGGTGTATAACTACAATGACACCAGGAAAAAGTGAAAAGAGGGAGGGAGGAGAGGAGGGGGTATCAGATAAATTAATAGAGGGAAAGAATATTGAGGGTAAGAGAGTGGGAGGGTCATGGAAAGGGAGTGTGGGGGGAAGAATGATCCCATACTAAAGACTAAATTAATTAGTACATTAGGAATCACCCTCTGGATAACAGTGTACACAATATAACCCCAATTTGGGGAGGTGGATGGACCAGACTGATATCCTCAGTAGAGGTTGGAGAAAACTTAATCCTAAAACCACAAGCTCTGGCTTGTGAATCACCAAGCCAGAACTGGGTTACCCTCGCAGTTGACCAGGGAGATCCATGAGGTCCCCAAACCTATGTAGGCTACTGCCAAGCACTCGGTTGCCCAACAGAACTAAAGCATAGATACCACAGGCTGCCATCCCAGGACACTGAAAGACCATGTGGAAACCAAGAGAAAAGCCAGTCCTCTCCTGACAAACTATCATGGATTTGGAAAGTGCTGTGGGAGCTATGATGTGGTAATGGTCACCAAGATCATGAATAATCAGGAGACTTTACAGACTGCACAACCCACCAGAGGGACAAAAAACACACACTTGCTCAATAGTGGCACACAGCCCATTTGGGTGACCAACTGCCGTCTGATTGGACACAAGGTCCACTCAGTGGGAAAGAGCTCACGACTCTTCCTGGGATCCCAGTCAGTACTCCACAAGCAGGAAACAAAACCCCTAGAGAGAAGCCTGCATTGTTCTCTGGACAAGTTGCATGGGCATCCTCATCAAAATGGCTCTCAAAATTATATGCATATCCCCCTTAAAGCTTCTCTTAACTTTGGCTGGAGAATCTGTTTCATTTTACAGATGGAGGAGATGGAAAGATCTACGATCCACCAATTCAACAAGAGAAAGATAGCCAACTGCTCACCCTAAGATATGCCACCTCTACCACATTTACTGGGTGTGATGGTTTGATTCAGGTATACCCATAAACTTATGTGATCTGAATGCTAGGTCCCCAGCTGGTGGCAATTTGGGAACTGGCGTCCCCTGGAGGTGATGCATTGTATGGACTTATAGCCAGCTTTCCCTTGCCAGTGTTTGGCACACTCTCCTGCTGCTGTTGTCCTCGTGATATTGGCTAGGAGGTAAAGTCCACACTCTGATCATGCGATCATTTTCTCCTGCCATCATTGAGCTTCCTCGTAAGTCTGTAAGCCAAAATAAACTCTTTCCTTCCATAAACTGCTATTGATCAGGTGTTTTCTAACAGCAACACACAGCTGACTGCAACACTTGGGGTCCAAGGGAAACTGCAAAGGAAGCAGTGACATGATTATTGCTCCTAATGCTACACTGACTACCATCTACCTCCACAGAAATAGCATCCAACATGGAGATGAACTGAAACACACTGTAACAGAAATACAGATGCCACAGAGAACTTAACACTAAAAACAGACTGTTAACACACCGCAGGTTCAGGGATGTTGCGGAAGAAGGGGGGAAGATTGTAAGAGCCACAGGGTGGTTAGAAATATCCTGCGACAGCCCTGACCCCAGAAACTAACAGAGACCCTAATTACCCCACTGTGAACACCAAGGACCCTACTGAGGAGGGCCTTCAGGGAAATAGGGATGGGGGTTAGGGGATACAAGACCTGTGTAAATTATATACTGTGAAAAAGAAAACAAATTGAGCCATTGCACAGTCTCAATGGATTATGTGATTTCTGGTGTTAGTTATTTTAAAGTAGAATAGAATTTAACTACACAAAGATTCACAGTGTCCATCTAGACTTACCACTTTATTTTGCAGTTAATTAAGGCAAGATTCGCAAGTGTTCAGTTCTTGCTCAGTCATGTAAATATATAAGCACTAAAAAAGGACCTACAAGCCCGGCCTTCTGATTGGTACTGGATTTCTGTTTCCAGACAGCCATTTTCCTTCTAGGGGGTCTGTGTAGGATCCCCTTCTCCATTCCACAGCGAAGGGAGCTAAGATCACATGAGATCTGCAGTCTTGTGGTCTGACTTGAACCAGCTCTTTCCATGACCTCTCCCTGCTTTTTCCATAGGCTAGGGCTGGCGCTAGAAAACTCACACTGTGTCTGTTACATACATACATCCACTATGTCATTGCCACGGCAGGAAACTCACAGAAGAGGCCTTCCTGACTGGTATGCTCCTTTAGCTAACCAGAAAAAAAACTGTAGCTCTATTTAAAGCAAAAGGAGACTGAGGAGAATCTGATATTATGCTATGCAAGCTATTTTTCAACCTTTCCTAAAAAATACAAAAGTCCTAAGTCATCCTAGATAAGGGGACTTGGCTTTTCCTCCTCTCCTCACCGAGCAGACAATGGTTTTCTATGATTATGTGGTTTTTGCCTCCTTAGAGTTTTAATTAAAATGTCAAGGCAAAAAAAATTAAATGAGGAAAAAGTACTAGAATATCCATGCCATTACGAAATTTTACTAGCATGAAATTCATGTAAAGTGGATTTGAGAAGTTGCCTGTGGTAGTTTGAATAGATGGCCCCCAATATATTCAGTATTTTATTAGTTTGTAATTTGCATCTGCAGCCACCTGGCTGGAGGCAGTGTCACTGGGTGGATCTTAGGGTCCAGCCCTAAGGTATGGTGGGTTTGAGATTTCAATGTAAACATATGCAAAGTGTGCCTAGCTGAGTTCCTGAGGTGTGCTGTGCTGTATGGTTTTTGACCTGTGGATTTTGCTCTCTGTGTTTGGTCCTATGAAAGCAGGCCAGCTTCTTCTGCCATTATGGAACTTCCCTTGGATCTATAAGCTTCAATAAATATCCTTTCCTCCATAACTTTGCCTGGTCTGGAAGTTCATCTCAGCAAACCTGAAGCTGTCTACTACATTGCCTTTAAAATACATTAAATTATGGATCATAGAGATTTATTTTATTAAAGTACACTATGTATTTTGAATTAAAACATGGTACTGCCTTTTGAAGTGCCCTTCATGGAAGATATAGAAGGAACTTTCTGAAGGCAATAATTTTTGGTTATTTTATGAGTTTTATACATTTCCAGATATTTAATTACATGCTCACACAAAGACCCATATTTGATTGATGTTTAAAGCATACACTAAAGTTTTCTGATAATGTGTCAAGCTACTTGTTGAGCATCTAGCTAAAATGCAATACAAGATCAGAACAAAAGCTGTTTATTAATTCAGAGAATATAGAAGTTAAATTAAAACAAGCTCTTTATCTCCCAGTAAGATCTTGTTAGAGGGCAATGAAAATTTTTATGTCAAAATTATCCCTTTAAAAATAAAGAGATGCTCTTTGATTGTATAATGACAAAGAGTTACTATAAGTACTAAGATTTACAACAAAGGATATACCTCAAAAATTTAGTTTGCAGCTTCTGGTCATGAGGTCATATGACAGTCTTAAAAGCTGGCCAGATTTGGACAAAAACAAGATACTATTCCTGTGATTCTACCACATACAACCTACTTTCAGCAGCCAGATTTCTATAAAATTATTTACTGAGGACAGATTTGGCATTTGTAGATCTTCAACTTGAAAATCATGAGGAACTCTACAAAAAGAAAGCATTGCCCAAGCAAGAACTTTTAAGCACATGCAGGTGGGCAGCATGGGGTGGTGGCCCTTTAAGAAGTGGTGAGGTGATGGGACTCTCCCTCATGTGATACTCTTTTACGTTTATTTATTTATTTATTTATTTATTTATTTATTTATTTGAGAGAGAGAGAGAAAGAGAGAGGGAGAGAGAATGGGTATGTCAGGACCTGCAGACACTGCAAATGAACTCCAGACACATGCGCCACCTTGTGCATCTGGCTTACCTGGGTCCTGGGGAATCAAACCTGGGTTTTTTGGCTTTGCAGGCAAGTACCTTAACCACTAAGCCATCTCCCCAGCCCTCATGCACCACTCTTTATCACTGCAGAGATATTCTTGCAATTTAGCTCTGGGTTCCTGTTTTGATTATTATTATTATTTTGGCTGATGGGTGTACCACTTAAAAATTTAACTGTCATACAAAGGTCCAGATTATTTACCATTGCTTTATGGGTTGATCGAAAACCCCAAATATTTTTTGTGTCTTTCTTTCAATATCAGTTTCTTTTCCTTGTCTGAGAATTGTCTTATGGAGGCCATCTTGTCACAACCTCGTTTCCCAGATCCACACAAACCACAGCTGCCTCCCTGCAACTGGCCACCCCAAGAACATGTTAAATATGAATATCATATTTCCTGGTCTTATGCCATTTCAACTTTCTGGCAGATGAAAGCCTCACGTTCCTGTCTGGAATCTGCTATTTGTAGTCACAGAGCTCAGCATACTGATATTACCTCTTAACCACCTCCTACCCAACCTGTGCACCTTGGGCATCAATGTGCATCTCTCATGTAGAAAAAGTAATACACATTTGTAGAAGATACTTCTTTCTTTATTTTTTAGTTTTGTGGTACTGGGGTTTGCATGTGCTACGCAAGTGCTTTGCCACCGAACTATATCCCAGTTCCTTTTTTTTTTTTTTCCCTTGGACTTCTTATTTTGAGACTGAGTCTCACTACATTACTTAGCCTGGCCTTTAACTGACTCAGTAGCCCAGGCAGGCTTTGAACTTATGATCCTCCTCCCTCTGTCTCCAGACTGGTTGATTAAAAAAAATCTAAGAAATCTAGAAGCTACAGAGAACTCAACAGTGAACCAGACTGCTAAGAGACCCAACAAGGCTCAGGGACCATTGTGGAAGAGGGGATGAAATGATTATAAGAGCCACAGAGTGGGTAGAAATATCCTGAGATTGAATGAGACCTGATTTACCAAACTATGAACACCAGTAACTCTACTGTGGAAAGCCCTCAGGGCAAGTGGAATCAGGGAGCAGGGATACAAGACTACATCCTTTGTAAAATAATGAAAATAAATTTAAAATTAAAAGAGTGAAACCATGAATTTGTGGTGCCTTCCGGGGACCTTTGATTCTATGATGCGCAACCCCAAAATGTTGGAATCTGGAAATAGTGGGTGAAAGCATTGCTTTTACAGGAGGATAAGAGAGTCACAAGGTCTCCATCCTGGTACTGATGCTAGGTATCCATGGGAGGGGGACAGGCAGGCGACCACAATTCAATGGCACAGCTTTGATGATAAAGAAGCAGGGACATGGCCGAGGTAGCCTTGATGAACATGTGCTTATGACGTGGAGGGATCACACTGAGACACGACCCAGGAGAACCCATATTTGAGGTGTTCAGAAAGGGGTCAGGGAGGAGGGGGACACTGAGAAATCCAACCCCTTCTAGCCAGTTCTAAGAGGTAACTCAGGCTCCTAAAGGGAGCAGTAAATTCCTTTAGGTTCATCTAAGGCCCAGCTGCTCCTGGCACCCAAGAATCTACTGTGGTCTGCATATGGTTCTCCATGCAAAGGGTCCTGCGCAGGAAGTTTGACCACTCCCCGACCCCATGTGCAGCGTTGAGGCGGTGGACCTTGGAGAGGTGGAGAGGTCATTGGAGCTCCACCTTATGCTGGTAGCACAGGGTGGGCTGGGTCATGAAAGTGTCATGGATTAGTTACTTCTACGTCAAAAGTAACTCAGAGGGAGGAATTACTCCTTGAACTCAGGATTTCAGATGGTTCAGTCCATGATAACTATACTTCTGGACCCATAGTGAAGCAGTCCATTGTGGCAGGAGTGTGTGACAGGGGCTCTACACCTTGTAGCAGACAGGAAGCAAGCAGGGTGGAGAAGCTCATATTATGGTGGCCAGGATGCAAAAAGGAGCCATAGCAGGAAAAGGCTACAGCAAGATATAGCCCCAAGGACATGCTCCGAGTGGTCTACTTCCTCAACCACGTTCCCACCACTGAATGATCTGTTAAAAATTTGAATAGAGCCGGGCGTGGTGGCTCACGCCTTTAATCCCAGCACTCGGGAGGCAGAGGTAGGAGGATTGCCGAGAGTTCGAGGCCACCCTGAGACTACATAGTGAATTCCAGGTCAGCCTGGACCAGAGTGAAACCCTACCTCGAAAAACAAAACAAAACAAAAAAAATTTTTTTTTTGAATAGAGTGGATTAAATTGTTTGGTCAGAGCCTTCATGATCTAATAATCTTCTCTGGAAACACACTTACGGACATGCCCAGAGGCTTCCTTGGCTAATCTAGCTGACAACCGAGACTGTCACAGTTAGTTTCGCTCTCTTGGGGGTGGGTTGCTATAATACTATACCATCCCACATGATTGACCTTTTCAGCTGCTCTGTCATGCTGCGAAACAACCATGATGCCATGCTGTTTGGACCCTCCACTTACCAGAATGGTAAGCCAACTAAGACTCTTTAATCAAGCACCCGGCTCCTGGTATCTTGTTATAAGAACACAAAATGGACTAATACACGACCTGGAACAATTCTCCCTATGCGGGCATTAACCATCTGCTTAGCTGATACTTCCAAGTGGCACCTCCGTGAGTCTTCTGATGACAATCTGGGATGCAGCAGGACCAGCAAGTGAGGGGCAGGCACTTTATGGTGAGCATGAGAGAAAGTGAAACAGATTCAGGGAATAACTTAGGGGGGAGAACACAGACTGCGAAGCCTCTGCCCCTACAAAGCCCCTCTCTCCTGGGCTCATGAGGTCTCTGGGGCTCATGTGACACTCTCCTCATGCACTCACATTTTACTGGAGTCAGAGAGGTGAATCTGGACAGTAAACTTAACAGACCAAGTTTTTTCTCTTTTTTTTAATTTAACATACATTATGCAAAATGATGGGGTTCATTATTACATTTTCATACATGTATATGATTATTTTGATGTATATGATTATTTTGTTCTCTTGTCTTCCTTCTATTGGTTCCTTGTCTGTTCCCAAATAGTCCCCCTTCTACTCTCATCTTTTTTTAATGTATAATTTTTTTATTGACAACTTCTATACTTACATACAAAAAATGCATATTTCCCTCCCCTGCCCCCATTCCTCTTCAGAACTCCACTCCCCATCATATCCCCTCCCTCTCTCCATTAGTCTCTCTTTTAATTTGATGCCATCATCTTTTTCTTCCTCTTATGAGGGTCTTGTGAAGGTACTGCTAGGCACTGGGAGGTCATGGATATTGAGGCCAATTTCTGTCTGGATAGTTGTATTGTAAGGAGTCATACCCTTCCTTTGGCTCTTACATTCTTTCCGCCCCCCTCTTCCACAATGGACCCTGAGCCTGAAGCTGTGACAGAGATGTTTCAGTGCTGGCCACACCTCCATCCCTTCTTCTCAGCACTATGTTGCCTTTTGGCTCATCTCAGTGGTCACCATCTGAAAAAAGAAGCTTCTCTAACCCAAAGCGAGAGTACCACTAATATGTGAATATGAACACTAAGTGTAGTGCTGTCAGGGCAGTTTGATGAGCATAATATATGCATTTAGCCAGATAAGAGCAGGCTTTACACCCCTAAGGCTCATGACCTCCCCTGACATAGGCTTTTGATTAGGTTTTCAGTACCAGTCATGTATTCCCTCCCATAGAGAGTAGTTGGCTTCCCCCAGAACAGACTTGCCACTATTGCACCTGTTCGGTCATTTGGCCTATCTGCTTCCAGTGTCCACTGTTTTCACCACTGCTGACTTCTGACTCCCATAGGGCTGCATGCAGTGCAGCTTTTTCTAGCTTTCATTTGGCTGGTATATAGGAAGAAGGTTTTCAGCTCAGTCCCCGGTTGACTTTTCAGCAACCTTGCCACCCAGGCATGTGGAGCTTCAGCAATAGGGTCTTTCCATCTGCTTCTGGTGGGAAACCAAGGGCCTGGGCAATGGCCTGTAATGTTTTGGAGGCAACAGGGACCTCCCTAGCCAACAATTTACTGGAAGGAATCCCATCCCTGGCATTGAAAATTTTCTAGTAACAACCTATGGCTTCTGGATGTGCCATTATCCTAAAAAGTAGGCTTTCATACATCTTATTCAGAATATCTTGAATTCTGATTGACCCTCTCCCCACACTTCTTTTACTCAATTTCTTCCCTTGGCCTCCATTAGGCCTTTCCCCTCCCTGTAATCTGTTCTTCTACTTACATATAAACAGTACAATCCCTTTAAGTCTTTCCCTGTCCTCCCTCCCTTATAGCCTTTTTCTAGCTTACTGGCCTCTGCTACAAATTTTTGTTTCCAGCTCTCACACAAGTCTAAACATTTGTAGCTAGGATCAACATATAAGAGAAAACATGCGACGTTTGGCTTTCTGGGTCTTGGTTACCTCACTCAGTATAATCCTTTCCAGTTCCACCCATTACTACTTTCATCTTTATCTTAGAAATCTAGATCCCACATATGAAAGAAAACATGATATTTGTCTTTCTAAATCTGACTTGTTTGGTTTAATATAATGATCTCCAGTTCAATTCATGTTCCTGAAAAATGACTTTTTTTTTTGTCTTTATGGGTAAAGCAACTGAAAAACTGTGCAACAACTTTTCAGAAAAACTGGAAAGAACTTGCAATGGGCTAGAGAAAACACCTCTCAGAATAACCAAGCCATGTAAGAAGCTGTTTACCTAAAGGACAAGTGAGCAGTAGACAGACAGCACCAGAAAATACAGGTTAGGTCTGGTGGGAATAGAAGTCCTAGCTCTGTGCCCCAAGCATATCAAGGTGGCGAGGGGAGGGCACGTGTTTACAGA
This sequence comes from Orientallactaga bullata, assembly GCA_004027895.1. Classification (NCBI taxonomy): domain Eukaryota; kingdom Metazoa; phylum Chordata; class Mammalia; order Rodentia; family Dipodidae; genus Orientallactaga; species Orientallactaga bullata. Next base: position 9,431 of record PVKW010010608.1, read on the forward strand.
GCACCTGCTCATCTCATTTTCTGGCGCCACTGACAGTCTGCTGACTTGGAGAAGCAGGAACTCTAGCTTTCTGAACACAGAGACAGTGCAGTCAGCCACCCAGAACACAAGCAGAGCCCAGGCTCACCCTTCCAGAATCTTTTGAAAAGCCCTCATCCAGATCCGTCCCCAGCCTCCACTTTTTTTTTTTAAAGGAAAGTCATTTTTCCCCCTAGCTTATGGAACTAGTGCTGTCTATGGGAACTTGGAGACGTTTCTAAACCTCTTTGAGTCCCAATTTTTATTTGTAAAATCAAAATCATAGTGATATCCATCCCAGAGGGTTGTTAGGATTGAGTGAGACAGCATATGCAGAGCACTTTAGATGACACCAGAGAGGACAATTGAGGGTATAGTATACAGGAATGGAAGTGTCAATAATAGAAATAATAATATAGGGCTGGAGAGATGACTCAGTGGTTAAGGTGCTTGTCTGCAAAGCCTAACAACTGGGATTAGATTCTCCAGTACCTACATAAGACGATGCACAAAGTGGCACATGCATCTGGAGTTCGTTTGCAGTGGCTAAAAGCCCTGGCATGCCCATTCTCTCACTCTCTCTTTCTCTCTATGTGTTTATGTCTATATCTCTATTTCATATAAATAAGTAAACAAAACATTTAAAGAAAAAATATATCTAAAGCAAGTCCTCAAAACTTGGTAGCAGTTATATAAATAGAAATTTTTGTGTAGACATTCTTTTTTAAATTTTTTTTATTGACAACTTCTATACTTACATACAAAAAAATGCATGATATTTCCCTCCCCTGCCCCTATACCCCTTTAGAACTCCAATCTCCATCATATCCCTTCCCTCTCTCCATTAGTCTCTCTTTTAATTTGATGTCATCATCTTTTTCTTCTATTATGAGGGTCTTGCGAAGGTATTGCTAGGCACTGCAAGGTCATGGATATCGAGGCCAATTTCTGTCTGGACAGTTGCATTGTAAGGAGTTGTACCCTTCCTTTGGCTCTTCCATTCTATCCGCCCCCTCTTCTGCAATGGGCCCTGAGCCTTGGAGGGTGTGACAGAGATGTTTCCATGCTGGGCTCTCCTCCATCCCTTCTTCTCAGCACTATGTTGCCCTTTGGGTCATCCCAGTGGTCATCGCCATCTGAAAAGAGAAGCTTCTCTAACCAGAAGTGATAGTAGCATTAATATGTGAATATGAACATTAAGTGTAATGCTTTCAGGGCAGCTTGGTGGGAATAATATATACATTTAGCCAGACAAGAGCAGGCTTTATACCCCTAAGGCTCATGGCCCCCCTGCCATAGACTTTTGCTTAGGTTTTTCAGTACCAGGTATGTATTCCCTCCCATAGAGAGGGCCTTCAGTCCAATTATGAAGCAGCTGGTTACCCCAAGAGGAGATATGCCATGCGACTATTGCACCCATTCAGTTATTTGGCCTGTATGGCCAAATAGACATTCTTTAATTGGACAGTTTTAGGTCCACAGCAAAACTGCACAGCAGATCCTGAGATGCCTATTCCTAATTATTATCAACATCCCTGCCACACTAGTTATAATGGGTGCATCTGCACTGACCTATCATTATCACCCAGGGTCCATAGTCTGCAGCAGGAGCCACTCCTAATGAGTGTCTGAAGATTTGGAGACTGTAGAATGACACATATCCACCCCCACAGTATCATACAGAGTAGTTCCACTCTGTGCTCTGTGCTCCACCTAGTCGTCCCTCTGATAACCACTGGTCTTTTCACTATCTTCATTCTTAGGCATTTTCTGGAATGTCATATAGATGGACCAATGTAGCCTCCTTGGATCAGCTTTTTTTCACTTAGTATTATGCATTTAAGTTTCCTCCATCTCTTTTCATAGCTTGATAGCTCATTTCTTTTCAGCATTGAACAATATTCCATTGTCTGGTTATGTTATTCTTAGTTATTTTAAAAATATTTTTATTTATCACTTGAGACGGGGGCAAATAGAAAGAGAGAGAGAAAGAGAAAGAGAATGGGTGCACCAGGGCTTCCAGCCACTGCAAATGAACTCTAGATGTATGCGTCACTTGTGCATCTGGCTTACGTGGGTCCTGGGGAATCGAACCTGAATGCTTAGACTTCATGGGCAAGCACTATAACCACTATGCCATTTTTTCAACCCTAAAGTATTTTTATTTATTTATTTGCAAGGACAGAGAGAAAGAGAGAGAGAGAGAGAGAGAGAGAGAGAGACAGACAGACAGAGACAAAGAAAGAAAATGAGCATGCCAGAGCCTCTAGCCACTGTAAATGAACTCCAGATGAACACACCACTTGGCTATACATGTGTACCAGGGAACCAAATCTGGGTCTCTCCAGCCACAGTGTTATTATTTTTCACAGTTGTGCTAGTTTTTAGGAAACAGAACCTTGGAGAAAATGGGAAAACAATCGGTTAGTTACACACACACTAGATAGATGATAGATAGATAGATAGATAGATAGAGAATAACTATGCAAGAACATAGTAAGCTATCAGTCTACCTCATGTTATTATGCATATGATTAGCTAAATAGGACAGCCTGCTAAACCAGGCAGTACAGAGAATAGGGCAATATATGACAATGAGCTTGTGGTTGCTATGGAGAATATAAGCAAAAAGAATGGGGCTGGCTGCTAGGTCTTATAATGATGAAATGGGAAGAAGGTGGCTAGGTGGAGAATATTAGATGAGCAAGGCAGTGACAGAGAAGCAACAGAATGGATGTAGAATGAAAGGAGTGGAGATGGAAGTCAGAGCCCAGGGATGGGCTTCCGACACAGCAGATGAGCAACCTGTCTCCTCTAAGCCTTCAGAAACAGGGCAGCAAGGGGAGACTGCAATTGTCATGCTACCAGGAAGGAACATAGCAGGGAAGGCACATCTGGCCTTTCAAGGATAGTCCCTGAGGCCTGAGGTTACAGGAAGAGGTTCGAAGCTGTTCCTGGAGAGTGCTAAAAAGGGGATGGAATCTGGTGGCCATTTTAACAGATAACAATTATGATTTGGCTTCAGACACCTGGAGGTGGAATTGCTTATGACAAATAGGTCTGAAATATTTATAAATATAGGAATTAATGCTGTAGAACAAATGCAATAGGAGGTGAGGAATGGGGAGAGTCGTCACTGCAGTGAGGTTGACAGAGAAATTGGAAATGACCTAAAGACAGACAGAGGCAGAGACAGATAGACTGACATGCACATACCTGTAATATACATGTGCATGCCCTGGATCCTCTCAAGGGAAGACTGATTATGGAACCAATTTCCTGGCTTCCTTGCAGGCTTGCAGCAAAGTGCAAGGAGCCAGGAGAAGGGGCAGGGCCCAGTACACATGGCCTCACTTCTTGTCACTTCCTTTCTTGGTGGGCTCTTACCCTTCCTAAGTCCTGGTGAAGACTGGCTCAGCGGGGACAGCTAAGTTCTCTTCTATGGTGCTCACCAGGAAAACCTCTCTACAGTAGTTAGATGAGGGTGTGTCCAGTAAGGGCTGGTTAGTCCATGGAGACGAATCTCTCTATATGTTCGCTCTAATGCACACCTCTTTCCATGCTGGCCTCGGGTTACATGGGGAATGTTTTGGTCACAGTGGATTGCCCTGAACAGACCCTCTCTGCTCTGAACTATATGAGTCAGTAACCAAAGCTGCTCTGGGGTTATTCCAGCCAGCTGGGCTTAGCTTGTGGATTCGGCTCCTTGCAGGGGCTTCCTCACCTTTCCAGGCCAGGGAGATGGATAGTTGCCTATACCCAGAAACATCTTTCTTCTCTGCTGGTAATGCCATACCCACCCACCTGGTGACCTGCTCATAATATTCTGTTGCAAAAGACGTGAATCCATGTTGGTGGTTGAAGACAGAGGTCCTCCCTAGCTGTGTTGTCTTGGACACGTCTCCAGGCTTCTCTTTCTTTTTTTTCTTTTTTTTTTCTTTTTCCTGTGAATTTTTTTCTTCATTCTTTTTTTTTCATTTTTTTTCTTTTTTTTATTTATATTATTCTGATTTTACATTCATAGTATTGGTTCCATTGTCCTCCTCCCTGTCCTCCCACTTTCAAAGGGACCCTCATCAATGGGGAATGTGGGTCTGCATTGTGAGGTTAGTCAAGAGTTCTGGGGTGTAGGCCCCAGTCTCTGTGCATAATGCCCCAACTTGTGACTCTAACAATCTTTCCCCTCTTCCGCGAGTTTCCCTGAGCCACATTGGGGTCATTTTAGTTCTGTTTCAGTGATGAGGTTTTGGGAGCCTCTGTGTCTCTGGATATCTGGCTTAGTTGGAGTTGGATGTTCTCTGTGTTTATCTGCTTCAGCCTTTTTCTGGTGTCGTGATCGCCATGAAAGCTGAACTCTTGCCCTTCCCCTGCGTTGTTCTATGGTTTCAGCTGGGGCCCTGGTGAGGTGTGGTTAGCTGATCTTCCCTTCAGGTTCGTTGTCCACCTGAAAAAAGATAAGCAAATTCTCCAACGGAGAGAGAAGTTAGTACTAGATAGAAGGGATGACCATCTATGTTTTGGAGGGAATTTTATGTGCGTTGGCTCTCTTCTAGCCCACATTTGGTGGTATCTTGCTCTTGGAGACTGAGCTCATTTTTTGGGCCTGGTTTTGACTTATTTCCCAGTTCCAGCAATGAGTTGCATTCCACTGAGTGGATCTGTTAGCCAAATCAAGAGCAGTTGGTTACCCACCATGGCTGTTTGCCACTACTGCACTTGTATGAGCATTACGTCAAGTTGTTTCCTGCTGGGTATCTTAGACTGCAAGTTGTTTGGACCAATGTCAGACATTTTCCCCCAGTTGCTTGTGTAGCACCCTCTGGTACTAGAGTAGCTAACTGTCTGGGGACTGACTTTCTTCCAGATTCTGGCCAGGTCTCTCTGTGTTTGGTCTCACACACGTATGCTATCTTCGACAGTAGGGTCTTACCATTAACCTTTGGTGGGTCACCAAGGACTCTGACAGAAGTCTGTCTTTTTATTTGGGGGCGAGTAACCTTGTAGGTGTCTCAGATCGAGAGCTCATTGTGGAGTTTAACCCCGTACTGGCACTGGGAGTTTCAAGTCTGCACCTAGAAAGGTGAGGGAAGAAAAAGATAGATAATATTATAGAGGAAGTGAGTATAGAGAGGAGAGGTAGGAAGAGAGAGTGAGAGGAGGAGAGAGAGAGAGAAGCAGAACAAGATTAGGGTTAGCCTTCATGATGCTCTCTCCAGATTCCTGTGATTTGGGTGTTCCCTCTGCGGGCCTGCTGGAGGATCAATGTTTTAGCCTATTGTTCAGAGTAAAGGTTTTTATAGCATCTTTTCCTTTTGGGTCCCAATTGTATCCCCGCCCCTTGTCCTTCCCCCCACGCTCTCATTCCCTCCCACCCTCCAAAGGAGGGATAATTAAGATGAGACCATCAGAGGATCTGATAGCTAACATACCTGTGCAATATCATATGCAAGTTGAGCTGTTGATCTCAAAGTAGAGTCAGTGCAGGGTGAGCTGAGGGAACAAGCCTGAGAAACAACCTTTCTCCTTCTGACCCCAAATTAGATTTTCACCTGAAGTTCTGGCCACGTCACTTCCTGGTTCTTATGTTATTCAGTGGCCTCATTGGCAGCAAACCCAGCTGTCTTTCCCAGTCCCACCAGTTTCTTTCCCCCTCTGGGAAGAACTATACATTGTGGAGCTTGTCATATTCGGACCACCCTAAGACTGGTTTTCATTTTTTATTTTATTTTTATTTTATTTTATTTTATTTTATTTTTTGGTTTTTCAAGGTACGGTCTCACTCTAGCTCAGGCTGACCTGGAATTCACTATGTAATCTCAGGGTGGCCTCGAACCCATGGCGATCCTCCTACCTCTGCCTCCTGAGTGCTGGGATTAAAGGCGTGCGCCACCACGCCCGGCTTTTCATTTATTTATTTTTATTTATTTATTTATTTATTTATTTGGAGAGAGAGAGAGAGGGAGAGGAAGACAGAGATGGGTGTGCCAGCAGCCTCTCAGCTGCTGCAAACGAAATCCAGAGGCATGTGCTCCCTTGTGGTCAAGTGCGGCATTGCGCCCTTATGTCACTTTGCATCTGGCCAAAGATGGGACCTGGAGATTGGAACTGCTGGAGATTGGAACCAGCGTTCTTAGGCTTAGGAGACAGGCGCCTTAACTGCTAAGCCATCTCTCCAGCCCTTTTTATTTTTTTTTAAAAGAGAACTTTTCTTTAGCCCTTTTTTTCTTTTTGGAGAGAGACACAGAGAGAGACAGAAAGAGAGGGAGAGGAAGACAGATAGAGCATGGGCGCGCCAGCAGTCTCTCAGCTGATGCGAACGAAATCCACATGCATGCGCCCCCTTGTGGTCAAGTGCGGCATTGCGCCCTTGCGTCACTTTGCATCTGGCTAAACGTGGAACCTGGAGATTGGAACCGGCATTCTTAGGCTTAGTTGGCAGGTGCCTTAACCACTAAGCCATCTCTCCAGTCCTCTTTAGCCCTTTTCAATCCCAAAGATCCGTTTTTATCATTTACCCATGGCTCTCCTTGTAGTGCTGGATGGTAAGTAGCTACTGAGAGCAAAATTAGAGCCTTTGGCACTCAGTCTACTGGAAAGCAGGGGTCTATGCATACAGCAGAACCTCCTACTGTGTCCCTATTCTGTTCTTAGAGAAGAGGCTTCAGTATTCCATAATAGGCATATTTTTCATTAGAGTCCAACATTTCTTTCCAAATTAGTTGCTCTGGACATGTTGCCCTATGCAGCCTCCTGGGGAGCCAGGCAGGTTCCCCATGACGATCAGGACCGTGGTCCTTTCCGTCAAATCTTTTGGCACACAAATAACCCTCTTCATAACATTAGCCTTGTAATATGGTCCCTTTCACTTTTCAGTTATGCATGCTTCGATTTTTCCTGGGTTAACTACAGCAGCTCGAACACGCACCTACCAAACTTGGGAGCCATTTGTGGAATTCAGTTCAATTTAGACTTGAGACAAGACAATGTGCTCCTTTCTTCCCTGGAATTTGCCATTAAGTAAAACTGGACAAATTGCTAACTACATCCCCCTTCTGGCCACCCCTTCCTGTATGTGTTTCTCACCCTGAGTCCCAGAATCCTCTGTCCCCCAACATCCTCCTCCTACACCTCTCAGAAGTTTCTCAGCTCCCTGCCTTGTGCTTTATTTATGCTCAGGCTCAAGACTGTGTGCTTGCTTCTTACAAGTCCACAGGCCTGGAGCTCATTCAGGTCAATCTGCTTGATTAGCGAATGCGATGAGGACATTAGGTACTAGAGGCATGAAGAAAAGCCAAGGTCACAAAGCTAATCATAACCAAGACTCATACTAGACCCCAGCCTCCTGATTTGGAGACCATGGTCCACTGCCAACTCATGGTTCATTCCCCAGACTCCTAGGGAATTCTGCTTTCCTTGTCACTCCACCCTGCTAGCCCAAGCCTCCCCAAGTCACAGGAATCCTGACTTAGGTTCCCTTTACTCCTCAATCACAGCATTCTAGAGGAGTACCTGGACTCCTGGGCATAAGAGCCGTCAAACCCGTGCTATTCTATCTACTTATTGGAGTTGTAAACTACAGCCCTAAGCAGTGTTGAGCTCTGACTTCACTCTGGGCACCATGCTTCACTCCTCAGAACTTCTCGTTTAATTTTCAGAACGACTCTGAGTTGCACATGGATAATTCTCCTCCTCATGTTACAGACACAAAAACTGAGCCTTGGAGAGGAAAAGGAAGTTGGTCAAGATGTCCATGTCCCTAAGAGACAAAGAGCTGAGGTTCTGAGCAGCAATGAACCAGCTGCAGGACCACTACTCCCAGTGGGTTTGGAATGCTTACTGCTTTTTTTCAGTGCCGAGGTTTGAACCCAGGGCTCCTTGTTGCTAGGCAAATACTCTTTACTGAGAGAGTTTTTTCACAGCTATTCTATAGCCTTAGGTTTTGAGGGTTTAAAGTACCAGACCAGCGGCTTCAACATCACCTCCAGAACTTGCTAGAACTGCAGATATTTAGCCCTGCTGCAGACCTATTGAATCAGAAACCAAATAGGCAACTGGCACTCTGTGTTCCTGTGAGTCCCTTCCCCATGTAGGACAAGATTAAGTGGTTTCCTCTTCTGGAATGCAGGGTGCTGGGCCCCAGAGTTACTGAACTCCATCAGTTAAAAAAAAAAAAAAAAAAAAGCATTTTCCCTTTTGTCTCATTCCAAATCCCCAAGAGACTTTCCAGTGTACTAGCAGAAGACAGAGAGACCAAGTCGAGTCCAAGCTCAGAAGCTCTTACTGTAAGTCATTCTCTGTACTCGTTAGAAATTCATGTCTGTTACAGACCCTGAGGCAGACCTGAAGGTAAATAGCTAAGATTCGAAAATAAATGAAAGACGCTGTCTAGATCTCCATTCTGGCACAGACCTTCTCAGTGCACTGGGCACAGACCCCTGCCAGTACTTTCCTTAACAAGTGGAATCCTCTCTACCCCATCTTAACAGCAGTTTTCTCTACCATTTCAAGGTCAATGACCTCATAGGCATGGAGAGATGGCAGAGATCTCTCTGACTTACTGTGACATCTGTCATGCCATTGGACAGCTAGTATAGCTGTTGCTGAAGTCCCCATCCACGTGGATTATATGCATGCAGCTCAAACCCTAAAGCCCTCCAGACTAGAAGCAAAGGGGCAAACGTCCAAGCAGGAGTCACTTCCCACAGCAAATCAGCTGGACTGGAAGCTTGATGACAGGCAGCCCCATTTAGTGCAAGAAAGTCTTAAAATAGAGTGCTTGCCAGGTGAGTAAACTCTCGTTTTCCCTCTCCCCTATCCTTTACAAGTTCCAGAAATACCTTCTCTAAGGCCACTTAGAAATGGATGCAAGAAAAGTGCTGGAGAAAATCTGTTGTTGGAAAAGATGCCTGAACCATACAAGGGGAATCTGGTGGGGTTTTCCCCATATTCGTTGCAATCATGGGTGCACACTTAAAGAGGCCTGGTGATGGCTGCAGCCCATCTGTCATTTTGATTGATTAGGACTTCAGCTTGTGAGCTGTTTGGATTCTGTGTGTATAACAGCAGTCAACAGTCTATTCATTCATGTATCCATTGCTTATTCATTCATTATTAATTCCTCTGAAGCAGGCATGTGTAGAAAATAGAAACTGAAAGATCCATAAAATCCCTTCACCTCCACTTTGCCTTCCAGGAATTGATCATCTAGAGAGGGAGGCCAGCCGGGAAGCGCAGGTCTGCCATGGGGCAAGGAGAGTAACAGGGCCATCTAGCTAGCGCCTGGCAGTCTCTGGGTAGTCATGTCTCTCACTTGATACCCCATGACAGCTTGTGAATAAGGCAGGCAGTCAAGACGGATGTAGATTTGAAATCAGAGGAGAAATGTAAAGCTCCTGATTAAAAGACAACATTGTCCGTAAAACTTCTCTAGCATCTTTTAAAGCTTTGCTTTCTGAACAAATTCTCTCGGGGTCCCCAGAGCCACCTGATAAGGATGTTAATTGGTGCCAGGTCTGTTTGCTGCCATGGGCAGCTAAGTATGCTGACAGTGTGAGGTGGGTTTTCAGCTTCCTAAAATGAGGTGCTGGGGTGATGCCAAGGCTTCTTCCAGAGCAGATGGGTGTGAGAGGGACCTTGGAAGGGTGGTCCCTGTGAGCCTGAATAAGGAGGGATGAGAGAGAAAGGAGCCAGGGTTCCTGTGTCAGATTTCCTGAGGGTCTCAGAGGATATAGGAAACCGAGAACACCCTTGCAGGACACTGTCTTTGGCTGCCTTAAGGGGTGTCAGACAGTACAACCTGCATCACCAGGCCCTGCAAGCCTGGTGAGTCTGGATGATAAGCTCCTGCAAATGGATGCCATCAGAGCAAATGCACACGTGGGGCTGAGCAGGGGCTGGCTTTCTCTCCAGGCATTAGTGAAACGTGCCTTCTCTTCTACTCCATGGTCTGGGAGGGTGTGTGTCTTTTATTCCTTCTGTCCACGCTCATGTTACATTGCTCCATACAACTCCTTTCCAGCTGCTCAGCGTGTCCTGGTAGGAAAACATCACCTTCCACATTCTGTCCCTAGTCCTGTTTGAAGGTATCCGTTCTCTTATTTAGCAAAGAGAAAAATGAATGGTCCTGAGTCACCCAGCTAGAAATTGGAAGAGCCCCACTTTGAATTTTATGTTTATTCCTAACAAAACCCACATGAAACCCGACATAAATTTCAAGAGCCTAAGCCATGAGCCCAAAAGAAAAAGGCCTGCCTTGGATCAGTGCTATGCGTTCAAAATTTGAATTGCTGAATGAGAAGGAAGCTGCGTCTTACAGAGTCACACTGTTTGGTATTTCATTTGTTTTTCTCTAAAAATGTGTGGGTTTATGCCTTTTTTGTTGACATTATTTTGTTTGAATTAAACATCTGCCATGTGCCAAGCACTGTTTTGTACTCAGGTTTTCTCATGCCAAGTCTAGTGAATTTTTCATTTAGGCACAGCTGCCTTCACCCATTGCCTGGCTCTTATCTCTCTCTCATTGCTTTTGCTATAGTTCAGTTCAAATAACGAGGGACACAGTTCTCTCCAGGTCCTTAAGCAGGTGGGTGTGTCTTTGGTACCTTGGGAACCATAACAGGGACAGTTCATCCTTACCTTATATGAAGCTGCCACCGCAAACCTTTAAGTGAGCTAAAGCTTTCATCTTCTTTCTGCCTCTTGGGTTATCCAGGAGAGGAGGCACCTCCCTGCAGTAAAACAGTTTCATTTATAACACAGATATCTCACATTGGACTTTTCTAATCAGTAAACACCCAGGAAACGGCCCCTGTTCTCTAGGGTTGCAGAAATGTCAGTCTCCAAAGTCATTAATTTCCTTTGCAAGTGGGCAGGCATGTGGACAAGGGACTACAATAGAGCTCTCTCTCCCTGGAATCAGGACCCTTTAGAAACTGCAAATTGATTGTCACTGAATAAACCGCCACTGTGTTGTTTGGGCATAAATAAAGACCAGAAGAAAAGTGTTATTTGAAGGGTGCCTAAAAGTGCAGCACCTACAGCCATCCCTCCTAGTGCCAGTGGACAGCCAAGTGGGGGATAAACAACACTTTTAAAAAATTTGTTTTCAGAAGGATCACCCACAGCCTGGTCTGAAAAAACACTGTAGCTTGGCAGGGCAGTAGCACTGAGGGAAATTCCTTCATTAAACACCTAGAGTTGTCCATTCACTTGCAAGTGTTTCCTTCCAGCCCACAGCCATGTATATGTCTGTACATAGACAAATGCTTTGCTCTGAAAATGCACCGAATGTTCACACAGAGTTGCATTGCCTTCACTTACTTCAGAATAAAATGCTGTGGATAGGGCTGGACAGATGGCTTAGCAGTTCAGGCACATACCTGCTAAGCCTAAGGACCCAGATTCGATTCTCCAAGTCCCATGTAAGCCAGTTGCACATGTGGTGCATGCGTCTGGAGTTCGTTTGCAGTGGCTAGAGGCCCTGGTGCACCCATTCTCACTTTTTCTCTGTGTCTCTCTCTCTCCCTCTCTCTCTGTCTCTAATACATAAATAAAAATAAATATATTTTTTTAAAAGAGCTGTGGATGATCACCATTCCCTCCATGTGGAAGATAGAAAATGTAACACACAGAGATGGAGCTAGTGCAGCCCTTATATATAGTTTATTATCATTATTATAATTAACAACATATTTGTATGGATGCATCATGTGTTGGTACCCTCTTTTCCTTTATTCTTGCCAAATATTCAGAGAAAAAGAGACACTGGCCCAGAGAGGATCTGATAGTTGTTGTCAGTCATTCAATTTGCCATGACTTTCAGACTCTGTCCCAGCTTTGCTTGACAGTAAGAAAAATGCCTTTCTGGCTCACTGAGGCACGTAGCTTGCCTTCCTCTGGGTGTGCCTGGTAACTAAACATCACACCCTGATAGAGTCTCCATTTTTTTGATAGAATTGGCCAAAGCAGTCAATTCTAGTTTCTGAAGCCCAATAAAAATTCTTCAGAGATACTGCACCAGACAGCCACAACCTTTCTCTCTCCACTGTCTGAGTCTGAGTGAAGTGAATATAATTTTAGGACACATAATGACCTTTCAGCCAGTGCCAGGCCACATGTAAGACAGCAGTCCCTGGTCTTTCCTATGTTTAGAGAGACAGTTGCCTGCAGGACCTAGTGCAGCACCAGGTTTGTGGCATAGGAGTAATGGGCTTGGGTATGCAGTAGGCTATTCTGCCTTGGTTTGGTTAAGTACTCTGTGATGCTCATACAACACAAAACCCCCAGGGACGCAGTTCAAAGCAGGTGACCCCATCATTAGGTGACGCATAGCTTTCTTCAACTGGACATTGCTCCATAGAGGTTCTGGCATGGTGCAGTGATAACCAAACCACTGGGACCCACGGGTAATTCCTGGGGCCTGAGAACCCCTGCCAGGGTCACCTCAGAGCACCCCCAAGGGGTCCATGTGCACATGTGCTGTAAGGTGTCCTCTCCCTTCTATCTTTTCTTTTCCTTGTGAAACACATTCTCCCTATGTAGACCATGCTGGCTTTGAACTCATAATCCTTCTGTCTCAGACTCCCAAGTGCTGAGCTCACCAGTTTGTGCCTCATGGCTCATGCCCTTCCCATTACAAATACAGCAAATTAGCTCTTTGATAACGAATCCATCTGCCTGGTAACCCAGGACTATGGATGCATTGTTGGAGGGACTTGCTGTGGAGGCTGACTGAGGGCTACCTTCCTCACCCAGTTCAAAACTGCTCTCCTCACACCTGCTCTTATGCAATCCTCACATTATAAAGTCCCTTTGTTACAGCCATTGTCTATTTGTTGAACTTCCTAGGGCACCTAGGGTCCAAACCAACTATATCACTCTTATGCGTTGCCTTGCACTGAGATTATTTTCACTTGTATAGTAGTCTCTCTTATACACGGGGATTATATTCTAAGATCCCCCAGCCCAGTAGATCCCTTAAACCACATACAGTACAAACCTGACACTCCTATGCATATACATGTATGATAAAGTTTCATTGATAATTATGCAGGTAAAAGATTAACAACAATAACTAATGGTAAAATAGCAACAGACAGTAGTGAAAGTGACATGAACATGGTCTTTCTCTCAAAATATTTTATTGCAATATACTGTGCTGTCAATATGGCTGACCACATGGATAACTGAAACCACAGACAGCTGAATAACAGATGAGGGGAACTGCTGTAGAGAACTGTTCTCTTCTACTCTGCAATGTCATAAAAAGAATATAGTTATCTTGCCGGGCATGGTGGTGCATGTCTTTAATCCCAGCACTCAGGGAGGCTGAGGTAGGAGGATTGCTATGAGTTCAATGCCATTCTGAGACTACATAGTGAATTCCAGGTCAGCCTGGGCTAGAGCAAGACCCTCCCCTGAAAAACCAAACCAAACCAAACCAAACCAAACCAAACCAAGCAAAATAAAATAAAATACTAGGGACTTAAAAGAATTTTTTAGCCTCAATTCAACCCACATCACATATTAGCCCTCAAGGAGTAGGGTAGATGCTGTCTATTTGCAATGAAAATTAATCAGTAAAGCAAACTGGAACAGGAAGAGGGTAGACTGCCCGTACCCTAACAATTTTCTCTAGGCTAAACCATTCTCATTTGCAAACTTAGAGGATTGTCTATGAAGAGCTTTAAAGCCTTCCACTAATAGTAAATAAACGACCCAGTTGCAGCTCCATATCTCCATTTTTGGTTGTATAGATTTAACCAAGTACAGATTGAAAATATCAGAAAAGGAATTACAGAGTACCCCTGCACTCATTCTCTCTCCATCTCCTCCATTGAAGTCTCCATCCCTTTAAATTGTATCCTTGCGTTCCTAGATTTGTCTTGATAGACTACGTATTCTATGAAATGTGCCTCTCTTGTGATACCACTTCATATGGTAGACTAAGGATGTCCCTTGCAAACTGGTCCAGTTCTTCTCCAGCCCTTGCATCTGTGGTGGATTGACAGCCCTCCAGCAGGTCCGATGCTTGGCAGGCCTCGTTTGTCAGAGCTGATTACAGCTCCCCAGATGGGCTGCACACTGCCAACAAGTGAATGAACAATGGGCCTATTGTCGCCCTCCTCATGGACACTGTATTCTTATTTGATTCAGCCTAAAAACACCGTGGCTTTCTTTGGCATCTATGACCCATTTTTTTTCTTTTACTCCAAATAAACATATGGCTATTTAAAATCCAAATACCCTTTTCAGGATAAAAGAGACAAGCTGTTTTTCCTGTTTCATTAATAAGCATTGTTTTTCTAATTTCATTATTTTATTAAATAGCATTTATCAGCTTCATTCTAATTTTTTACAATTCTAAATAGTGTTTATTTTGGATGGGAAATTTTATGAATTTAAATACTGCTCAATATCATGTTGCTTGCGTAACATTTTAATTTAATAAAAGAATAATTTTTGTAATTCCATTTGTAAAAGCAATGTACTTTTTTTAATATGGAAAAGTTTGAAATGTGATTTTTAAAACTGAATTATCTATACATTTCACTCACCCAATTCTCATTCTCTCATGTGCAGATTATCACACAATTGAGTTTGGAAAAATCAGGACAGCTGAACAAAGGAACTGCTGGTGACTAAGGAGAGTGATTGGAAGAACACGCAACTGCTTTGTGGGTTCTTAATAGTGAACAAAATTAAGTATGAAATTCACAGAAGAAGTCTTGTAGTCATTGAATTTACAGACATTTAGAAATCCATCTGAAATTTTTGGTAAATTTCTTGTTTGGAGATTTGTTGTTTTTTTAAGTAGAAACAAATCACCCCAGCACTGTATTATTAACTTCAGGCTAGATTAATTTTGAGTGTCAAGTAGAGGGCCTTTTATTTCACTTGTTAGTTAAAGACATTAGGACTAGAGTCAGGGATGAGTGGAGACCTTCACCATGGAAAAACTGACACAGTGCAGCCAGGAGAACCTGGTGGAGTTTAAGATGGAGCAACAACAAAAAACAAGGCAGCATATCTATTTAATCAGGCAATTGTTGCGTTTAAATGTGTTGTTCTGTACACATAGTATTCATATTTTTCTTTATATAGAGTAAAATTAATTTTGAAACAGGTCTTTGTAAATATTTGTGATATCATGTAGTCACAAAGATTTGAGCAACTCAGTGTTTTTCCCAGTCCAGAAATGAGCCAAATATTTTGGCATCTGACATTTTAAACCACTGGGGCTATACTGTGGATCGGGCAGCATCACCTAACTGTTCCTGGAATGTTTGTGTGACACTACCTCTTGTTGGCATCTTATTAAAAGTGAAATGTTTTTCTCATAAGTGCAGTATCCATATGTATTTCAGGAAATGATAAAGGTAAACAAAAACATAAAAGAAAAAACCCCCAAATCTTAGACAATATTCTGGTATATTTCCTTATTTTGTCCAATAGAATATATGGCTCTATAAATTATACATTGAATATAGCATCATTATATATATTTCTAATTTTAAAAACTATTTCCATCCAGACTATAAAATGGGCAGTTCTGTATATCACTTATGTAATTCAAATATTCAGTCTTTGATGGCTATGCAATTTCCATATATGTGTATGTGTATATATACATATACATCATATACATATATTAGAGAGAGTCACCTCTGAGCTTTCTCAGGAAATTGGTTTCAGGAGCCTCACATTTACCAAAATCTGTGAATGTGAATGCTAAAATCCCATACAGAAGATGGTGTAGTATTTATATATACACACATGATCTTCTCATATACTTTATATTCACAATTACATTACTTACATTACCTAGTACAATATGAATGCTACATAAATAGCTGTTATAGTGTTCAGGGAATAATGACCAGGAAAAAAGTGTGTAGCAAGTTAAGTACAGACACAAGTTTTTACCCTTTTTATTTTTTTTTTCAAAGTAGGCTCTCACTCTAGCCCAGGGGGACCTGGAATTCACTATGTAGTCTCAAGGTGGCCTTGAACTCATGGTGATCCTCCTACCTCTGCCTCTCGAGTGCTGGGATTAAAGTGGCGCACCACCACACCTGGCAGATACAATTTTTTAAAGAATTCTTTAAATCTGGATGGAGACATATTTCAGAGGTAAAGCACTTACTTGCTTTACACCAGGTCCTGGCTCATTCTCTAGTACTGCAAACAATTTTTTCCACTCTGCAGTTGTTGAATCCACAGGTATAGAATTCTTGGATATGAAAGGCTGACCATATATATGTGTATAGATATGTATAGATATGAAATACATACATTTCACTATGCACACATATATGTCTCCTAATTTGGTGCCTGTAGTTGTTTCAATCTTTCACTCTAATAATGTTGTGATGAATATCTTTGTGCACATGTTCCCACTCTCATACTAGAGATGGATCCCACAGCCTCACTAAGCTATATTTCTAGCCCTGGACATACATCTTTAACCAGACATCTGATTTGGGTGCGGGAGCTGGAGGATGAAACCCAAGACTTTACACATGCTGGGCGAATGTTCTACTATTGAGCTGTACCTACAAGCAAGATATCTGGTTATTTAAGATAAATGAATAGAATAGGACCATCGGACGTAAAAGAATTGTTTTTAGGGCTCTTGACACATATGAACCAATTTATTTTAAGGCTTTTAATTGCCAAAATCATCTCAATGAGTCAGTGAGAGTGACTCATATTATCCTTTGTAATACTGAGACTTATTTATTTTTCATCTGCTTTTCCCCATTAAGCAGTACACTCTAGTTTTAATTTGCATTTAAAATAAATATGGGTGGTGAGTTTTTTATGTGTTATTTAGAGAGGCTTCTTTTATAAGCTGTGTTTTGTTGTTATTCACCTAGGCTGTGAATTATACTAGCCTTTACCCTAACACCCTTTTAAAAGATCTTGACAGGTGACTCCTTATCAGTGACTATGTCTGTTTGTAATGCATTCTATTGGTAAAATTAATTGTGGTTTATAGAGAAAAAGAGCTAGTGATTCTTTCCAAAGTCTTTATTTAGCATACTACCCTTTCAAGCAACCATCTTCATCTGTTTTGAACTCCTGTTTTGTTGGCTGGATAACACATAGGCAAGTTATACAGTGTTAAGGATAACTTCTTCATAAGTTTGAAAGGAAGCACAGTTTGATTCTAGGGCACGTAGGCTTCAGTTATGAGGACCAGATGTGCCTATGTCCACTACTGGGGACATCAAGCCAAAAACACAGCCCTGAGACACACTTAGTATGTGCTTCAGGGCAATGGAGAGGGAAGGTTGACCAACGAATGCAACAGCTTGGTGAAGGAAGATGTGACAAGAATATCTCCTGTGGATCACAGTTGTGAAGGACATTAACCATAAGTTTCTCTACATTTCTTTTTATTTCTCTGGTTCACCCTTAAATGTGGAGAAGCTAACCAATTCCTGCTTCTCTTATTTTTCTACCAGCTCATTGTATAAAATGTCTAATAATGCCAGGCATGGTGGCACTCGCCTTTAATCCCAGCACCTGGGAAGCAGAGGTGGGAGGATTGCTGTGAGTTCGAGGTCACTCTGAGACTACATAGTGAATTCCAAGTCAGCCTGGGCTAGAGTGAAACCCTACCTCAAAAAAAAAAAAAAAAAAAAAAAGTCTAATGACATGAACTCACCAAGGTGTGTTGTATAAGTTGTAATCAAATGAAGCTGTGGGTGAAGTGCCAACTGTGTAATCATCAGAACCACAGCAGTCATGACACAAACACAGATGCCCAAGCCACATCAGGGGAAATCTTCCTTTGACAAGAGAAGCCTATAGTATGACAGTGGGAGGAGGGGACTGCCTCCTGAAATGGCTGTGACTCAGGGGTCCTATCACCATGGAATTTGGTGGCTGTATGTTGGAGGCAACTGGCAGTATGTTGGCTTGGAAAGTTAATAAGTTCAATACTTCTGCAAAGAAAATGATTGGTAACTCAGTCATCAGTATTAAAAGAAAAAAAAGGGGGAAGTAAATTGAGTGAAAGAAATTAAGGAAAGAAAGTAAAGGTACCAAAAGAAATGCTTTTGGTCTTATAAACTAGGAACATATTTAAAATTAAACAACAACAACAACAACAGATGCTTTCCAAGCATACGTTAGTAGAATTAAAACTAGTCCCAGGCCACTTTAATAATCATGTAGGACACACATCTCCAGCAGCGAGTGTGGGTCAGGGTGCCAGGTACACACAGAATGACACATTGTCTTCCAAATGTTCTCCCCTGTGAAGTGAACTTTTATGGACAGTTGAAGAGTTCTGTGGAAGCAGAATGGGGACAAAATAAGGCAATAGGATGGAATTATGTGCAAAATGCATTACATACATATATGAAAATAATCAATAAGCAAGTTAAATAAAAAAGAAAATGAACTTTCAGCAGGTATCATGGAATGTGTCACATGCACACCAAAGGAAAACACATCCCAAGAATTTGCTACATGTAGTTATATCACAAAGTCTAAAGATACAAACTCAATAGCAAGTTTTGAAGCATACAATCATAATAGCACACATTATATGCTTCTGAAACATGGCTTATTAGCCCCCCCCCCCCATTCTGCTTCCCACCTGCTAACTTGCCACTTCTCTCCAGGTTCCTTGGAATGTCCAAAGCCTACAGGATCATGCTTATCCATTCAGGCATCAACTGCCAGAGCTACACTCATCAGCTCACGTCTCTTCACAGTCAGCTGTCTGAATCCATAGGTTCCACATCCAATGATTCCACATAAACCAATAGCCCACTGAAAATATTCAGAATTCTGAACACGTAGATTTTTTTTTCTTGTCATTATTCCCTAAACAATACAGAGTAACATCTCTTGGCATTCCTTTTCTACTGAATTAGGTATTATATGTCATCTACCATAATGTAAATTCTATTGAGAATATATGAGGGATGTGTGCAAACACCATGCCATTTTACAAAAGGAACTATGGTTGTTTGAATGTAAAATGGCCCCATAGCCTCAGGTGTTTATGACTAAACTTCCTACTTGGTCCCAAGGTAATGGAGCCTTTGGGAGATGCAGTGCTGGAGGACGTGTGTTGTTGAGGGAAGACCTTGGGGTTGATTAGTCTGGCCCACTGTGTGTTCAGATCCAGCTCACACTTTTTTTCTTCTCTTTGTTCTCTTCTCTCTCTTCTCTTCTCCTCTCCTCTCTTCTCTCTCTTCCTCTCTCTCTCTGTTGTGGATATGTAAACTTGTATGATGGTTACCATGCTTTCTTCTGCATTGATGAAAGCTATGCTCTTTAAAATAAACCCTTTTCTCCCATAAGCTGCTTCTAGTCATGTGATTTGTCCCAGCAACAAAAAGCTAACTGCTAGGGTGGCATCTAAAGGATCTGGAACATGTCCCTCTGGATACCTAGAGATGATTGTATGTGGTGAGGAGGGTTTGACTACCTAGGAGATATCCCAGCTGGCAGAGAGGTAACCTCAGTCTTGGTTACTTCACTTCACCCACTGTAGGGTGCACGCCAAGGCAATGGCTCAAGGATCTTATGGAAAGGCAGCTTTTGATTCGGGAGTGCTCAGGTGCAGCCCAGGATGTGGCATTTCTGAAAGCTCAAGTGATGCTGATGCTGCTGGCTTAGGGACCATACTTTGAGCAGCAAGACTCTCAGGATGAATTTGCTCACTGAAGAATACCACAGGCTGGATGCATCTCTTGCTGAGATAGCCGCAAAGTAGGGGGAGGCCTGAGAAGTAGAATGCCCAAGTTCTAATGTCAAACCAGCTTTTAAACAGGCGAGCCTGCATCTTTCACTTACTTTAGTCAGGTCCACCTCTTTAGCAGGAAAAGCCCGGTCAGAGTGGTGGGAAGTCCGATCCACACAGTCATTCTGGAACTCAGGCTGTCAGAGGTCTGTCATCTTCAACACAAGTTTTCAGGCAGCTTTGGGCCTAGGGAAGAAAGCCAGGGAGAGGCACACCAGTTAGAAGCAACTTAAAAGTGACACACCTGGCTTCTGCTGCTCCATTGGTGGGGATTTGCCCCACTGCCTCTCCTGATGTAAAGAAAATGGGAATGTCTTCCCAGGCTGGAATGCTGCTTCCTGAGACACAGCCTCACAGTGTGAGGGAGCATGCCTGTCCCCTCTTTGCTAGAGGATGGTGCTCATTTACTATCACGCAGCTGCAGCCTTCTGCAGTGGGGACATTTCTGTACCTAACATCATTTGATTCTGGGGGAGGCTGGTCATTGCAACAAGAGAAGTGAGTTCTAAAACGCCATGGGGTAGGTGATGAATATTTGGTAGAGCGGGTTGTCACCCAACGTAGCATATAGGTGTTGTGATTTGAATGTAGAATGCCCCCCTCTGCGCCCAGGCTCATGTGTTTGAGCAGGTGGTGGTGCTGTTTGGGAAAGCTGTGGAGCCTTTAGGAACCTTTCTGGAGGAAATGGGTCATTGCACCTGTGCCTTGAGGTTTTATAACCTGGCCTCACTTTCTGTTCCCCCTTTGCTTCTTCCCTATTTGTGTGACAAGCAGCCTTCCTGTTCCTGCCATGAGGGAATGCAGCCTCCTGGATCTGTAAGCCAAATTAAACCCTTTCCTTCCGTACATTATTTCTGGTCAGATAGCTGTTCATAGCAATGAGAAAGTGATAAACCAGGTGATGGTTGTACTGCCTATACTGCCCTGCACTGGGTAACCAAATTACAGATGATCTGTGGGCTTGTCTCTGCCTGCCCACTGATGTCTCAAGCGTTCTCATCTAAACAGTAGGAGCAAATAGGAGAGGCGACCATGCGCGTTCTCCCGTAGACCACTGGCCTGTGGGAAAAGGGCAAGCAATACAAGTATACTTCTCTTTTGTCTTTTGTGTTCTTTCTTATATAAAAGTCACCACCTTACAAGGGGATTTCCTGCTTATTCTAAAATCTCTGAAGACTTGTTCAGCTGCTCTTTTTTCCAGACATGGTTTATGCTTGTGTCAGTGGTAGGAATGAATGCTTTTGGCTTTGCCCTTCTCTGCGCATGCTCCCATCTCCATGAGCTCACCACAAAGCCTTCATCAGTCTTCCCTGGCACCACAAGTAATACCCAGTAAGGTACAGAGATTTAGGGAAAGTCATGAATTTTATAGATGGAATGGACTATTGTACAAAAGAGACATCAGCAAGGGGAAAAAAATCCATCACTCCTGGCTCCCTATGTTCTTAAAGCACCCTAAGGGATGAAGGTTCACTATTGTTGTTGGACATCCCCACCCCTTCTTTTACCGTTTGGAGACCCCTACTGAGTAAGCTGATCAACATTACAGAGAACTAAAATTCCTTCTTAAAATGTGAGGGGGCCTGAGTTGTACATCTGAAGGCAATTTGGCACAAGGACTTTGAGAGCAAAAGATTTTCTTCTTTTCAGTATCACTTCTCTTCTTAATTTTGTCTCAAAGCAGGATGAAAACCACCAGGTAAAACTTGCAACTGGTCCTCAGATAAAACTGGCTAAAGAGCACATGTCACTTGTCAATAACAGGAGTAAGATTAAGATCAATGTTTTAAATTTCATGAATCATAGTACATGAACTAAAGTATCTGAGTTAAAGTAGTATTTGTCTTGGTTTCAGCTCCTCAGAAACAGTCCCTAAGACAAGATGAAAAAGCAGATTTTGTAAGAGTCAAGCCCTGTATGGAAGAGCAGAGGGAGGAAAGCCAAGCCAAGCTCAAGCATCGAGAGAATACCTTGGAAGGTGATGCCTGTGAGCCCCACAGGGATCCCCAAAGATGTCATGACCAGGAATCAAGAGAGCCCCATGTTTACACCCTCAGGGCTACCAGCCCTTGACTAACAGTGGGCATTTCCAGGCAGCCTTTGGGGAGCAGAGGTTAGAGGGAGAAGCAAGGGGCACTTACTTCCCTGCTACATGTGATATTTTCACAGAGGCAAAAAAAGACAAAAAAAAAAAAATAGACAAAAAAAGTCACAGGTGCCATTCTCCATTTCATTCTGAGAGCTGGTAGATAATGGGCTCATTCATTCATTCATTCATTCATTCATAATGATTCTGTTATCCTTCTAACTTCCCATCATCCTACCACTTTTATTCATCCAGATTTGGGTTAAGACAGAAAAAGCAATGAACTAGTTTCTTCCTTACACATTTCCTCCAGGATTGTCTTCATAGGCTTGGAAGTCACACTGTCATTTGGTTCTCCTCACTATGGAGGGAGGAGGAAGAATGGTAAGAGCAGGAAGTAGCAGCCAGAGATAGCTCACCGAGGTCCCCGGCTCCTCCACCCCTCACGAGCCATACCTGCTGTAGTATGCCAGGCACCTATCTTATCACGTGGTTCTTCCCAGCAGGTTTCCAAGCTGGGGACAAAGGAGGGAGGCAGCAGAGGCGCATGGTTTAGCAGAGGCTGCCACACAGAGCTGGGTAGTCTGCCTGCACACAGTGGTCATTCCAGCTGGCCTGACTTTTGGGGCTAAGACTTTATAGTTTTACAGATACATTTTCACATAGTCTGTGATGCATCATCTGGAAACACTATATTTGACCTTGCTCTGCTTTCAGCCCTGGTTTTGGTGACCTAGGACAAAAGTAAAGATTAGCTACTTCCTTCTCTGTGTATATTGTGTTTGAGAGCTAGTGCCTCATGGAACAAATGTATTGAGGTGCAATATGGATAGTTTTAGCCAGTGTTACACTTAAATAAAGTGCTGGAAATGCAAACAGTGGGGCTGGGGAGATGGCTAAGTGGTTAGACACTTGCTGGAAAAGCCTGCTGGTTCTATTCCCCAGTATCCAAATGAAGCCAGATGCACAAAGTGGCACATACATCTGGAGTTTATTTGTAGCAGGAAGGCAAGAGGCCCTGATGTGCCCATTCTCTCTCTCTCTCTCACTTACAAATAAATAAATAAATAAAATAATACACACAGGGTCACATCCTATGACTCAGACTATGTCAGGGCCAGGGTTCTTGAGCTGTTCTCATGGCCAAGGCACCAGCTGAGTCCAAACAGATGGCTTGCCAGCTCCTACTCCAACTGGTCCATAGCAACCTTCAGGTTAAAGGGAAGGGAAACCCCAGAGAAAAAGGAAAGAAAATACTGTCAGTAACCTACAAGTCTCAGACATGAGCAGACTGGCTTTGAAAGCAAAGTGGTACTCTTTCAATTATGCATGATGCACTTTTAGCTGCTGGGAATATTTTGCAGTTTATATACGGAGCTAATGGAACCCAGTTATTCTGTTTATTTGTCTGACTTACATATTCTGAAATAGAATTCTGCAGAAAGGGTCCTACATTGAGTAAGTTGAGGCGAGCAATCACTAAACCGGCCCCTGTGAATCTCCCAACCTTCCCAGCACCCAGCAGATGAGCTCAGCGGTAAGTGTTGGGGCTTCTGCTAAGCTTTGTGTGTCCCGAAGCCCTTCCTTCCACTCTAAACCCCTGTGTCCTGTGTGGCAGCTCGGGAAGAAAGGATGCTGGGGAGAAACAGAAGCCAGGAGGAAGTACACAACTGTTTCCTTCTGCTTGTCCATAGACAGCTGTGAGGTGGTGGGAGTGCGTTTCTGGATGCTGTCTCCCCCTGATTTCCTGAGGAACTGCCTTCCTTCCTCCCCAGCAAGCTGTTCCCTGTATTCTAAATGTCTTCCCCAAGTCTGACAATTGCTAAGAGGACTATTCCCCCATTTCTCACTACTGTGACTGTATGTCTCAAAGGGACAATTACCATGTAATTAAAAGTCTTCCGTAGATCTTTGCACAAAACTCTAGTTTTATAGTAAGGGACATTTGCTATGTGCTCCCAGAGAGCTGTCCACCAAAATTGATTTAACACATACCTCAACCCAAGGGCCCAATAGGACTGAAGTTTTAAAGTATTTCAATAAAAGTATTTTTTCTGGTGACAGAAATAGTATGCTTAATTGAGAAATGCATGAATATGAGAAGAATAGCATTACCCAATACCTACAAGAACTAACTCTAAGCAGTTCTGTATGTGATAAGTATATACATATTTTATACATGCATACTTACAAACATGTTTATGAAATTCTATGGACTGTACTTTTTATACCTCGCCTTCTCCAGCTGATACAACATTCAGCTGTCATACCATCAGGGATCATTTTAACAATATTATGCATTATTTAATACTTACAAAAAGACAGGCGAACCATCCTAACACTCATGTCCCAAAATGGACATGAAGCACTCTAATACACCTAACCCCCCATGTGCCTGTCCCAGCTCGCAACTTCCGTTAGATTTAAGTGATTATCCTGAGTATTCCTTTATGCTGTTACCTCCTATATTTATGGTCTTTTCTAACATATAGTAGCAGTGTCTAAATTTAAGTAAATAAATAATGAGTCAAGCAGAGTGATATAGGCCTGTAATCCCAACATTGGGAAAAATGAGGCAGAAGAATTGTGAGTTCCAGGCCAGCATGAACCTTTGTCAAAATACGAAAACAAGGTAAAACTTTAAATAATGGCATTGTTTCTTTTTTTTTAGTTTGCTTTTTGTCTTCCCGTTGCTTGCTGTGTCTAGAAGACATATAGACTTGGGTCAATCCCAGCTGTTCATCTCCATTGCCATGCAAGGCACCATTGTATGAATGTACTGCAGTTATCCACAATCTTGTAACAGTCATATTTATTGTTCCCAGGGTTTTTTTTTCTGTGACAAACACCATGACTACTAGCATTCTTGGAAATGTCTTTTTTACCCATGTGAGAGTTTCTCTAGGACACAAGCCTCTGGGGAAATGGTGGGTATGTGCATTTTCTGTCTTGAGAGGTACTGCTTACTAATTTCCCAGTGTTTGGAAGCGTTTTACTTCCACAAGCAGTGCATAGAATTTACATTGCTTATTAATACATGAGGTTACTAGACTTAAACTATTACCAGTCAGTTAGGTGTAAAATGGTCTGTCGCTGTGGTTTTAATTAACATTTACCCTCTGTGAAGCAGCATAATTTTTAAGTGAGGCACAGTAACAGGCCAGCATAGGAGAAGGTTATGATTTATTGACTCTCCCCTTATTATTATATATATAATGTGTTTCCAAATTTTCACCTTATAAGCAATGCTTCATTAAATATCCTTAAACAAAATTCTGTAACCAGTGGCTGGTGGCTGTTATATGGGATAAATATGTGAAGGAATACATCAGTATGCTTCCATGTGTCTCCAAAGTTTTCGTGTGGACACAACCATGTATTATTCACTGCCTACTAACTTTTCAATGTGCCTACTGACTGGGTTCTCATTGATACCTGTTTAATGTTATTTAATAAACAATCTATCAACTTAATAGGTAGACAATTATAGCTTGTTTAAATATGCATGTTAATTTCTTATTGATGAGCTTAGTCAGTTTTAGTTTATTGACCATTTGTATTTATTTTTTCAAATTAGGAACACATACATATTTCCTGCTTCTAGTTGGATATTTATAGCATGAGATAATTTGAGCATTGACAATGTTGTCATTTAAAATTTTATTTGCAAGCAGAGAGAGATAGAGAGAAGAGAAAGACACAGAGAGAATGGGCATACCAGGGCCTCCAGATGCTGCAAACATACTAAAGATGCATACACCACTTTGTGTATCTGACTTTATGTGAGTACTAGGGAATCGAACTTGGGTTGTTATGCTTTGTAGGCAAGTGCTTTAACTAGTAGGCCATCTCTCCAACCCTAGAATGATTTTTTTTTTAACCAATAAAACTGCAGGAAAATTTCTCACTAAGCAAACAAGCTATTCTGTATAAATGGTCTGTGCCTGCAGTAGAGAATTAACAATCAAGTCACATGGTGTCATTAGAGATAATGACACAATGCAAACTTTTGGATCCTCTTTTTAGTTTTGATTTCAGTTTGAGCCAATTCACTTGATAATGTTGCTTAATAATGATAAGCTTGGTATTAATCACTTTAATATCAAAGATAAATCAGTTAAGCAAAAAGAACAGTTTCTAAAATGGAGGATAAGTATTTAGAGAAATCCCACTGGACACAAGAGCTGCTTCCAAAGTGCTCACACACATGAGTATTCACAGTACAAGCTCATGGGGAGGTTTCATAATTAAATGCGCTCATAGACGAGAATGTAATTCAGTCAACAATTTTCTGCTATGATAATACTGCGCCATAAGAACCTCACTCTGCCTAAGAGTCACAACACAAGCTGGTATTGACGCTCATCTGCAAGGGAGACACGGTATCTCTGCCAGCCTAGCCGACGCTTTCCTTACATGGGCAAAAGATTGTCATCTCTTAGAGCTGATAGGAAGGCTCTCACTCTGGGAGGAAAACCAGGCCTGACACACAAAGCAATCTGCCCCTCTGTAGCCTGTGGTGGGAAGACTCAAGATATTGACATAGCATTTAATTAAATGGCAACAAATTCATGAATATGTAAGAACTGTGAGAAACAACTGGTTTAAAGTAAAATACTTCATAATTTTGAAAAACTTAGAAGGCAAAAGACCAAAGACCAAGAATGTAAACATATGTAAATTTGGTTTTCATAGTCTATAAAGCCATCATTAAACTCTGAATTACTAAATATTGGATTATTGCTCTTTGAAGAAATATAGGAACAGGTTCGTATGAACACCTGACCACATTTTTGTCAATTAATCAAAATATAACCTTGTTTCTCTTTAAACAGACTTAGTTTAATGCATATAATTAATTCATTCTCCTATCATTCATGCCAGAAATATAACTCATGCCTACATAAAGGCTTACCTAACACACATAGTTTTCTTTGTAAGCCATATGGTAGCCTTCTTGTAGCTGGAGACAGTAGGAAGCTCTTTAGCACTATGCTTGGAGGTCACTTTACACGCAAGCAAGGACATTTAACCACTGAGCTATTTCTCTAGTCCATTTGAGGCCACTTTAAACAGTGAAACCACCAACAAACATCACAAAACATGAATAATCTAGTGAAGAAGACCGCATCTGACAGCCGGTGAGCTTGGGTAAGAAGATAGTCTCATCCTGAGAGTGTGCATGTTGGCCAGCTCAGTTTTTTCATCATTCTACAAGTGTCTGGGAATGAACTTGAAAGTGTGTATTGATTTTTTTTTACCTTGAAAGAGTATTGACTTGGGGTTTTAATTCAATTTAGTGGTTGGTAAATCTACAAGTATGGAGAATAAACTGTATCTTAAACACCCTACTTTAACACTTTCTTCTTCTAACACATGGGGTACAACAAACTGCCCCCCAAGGGAGCTATGGAGACTTCATTTCTTTTTTCTGGTGACCTTGCTTTGTTTATCCTGAGAAACTCTCAACTTCACAGTGGCCATTCTTATTTATTTATTTATTTATTATTTGTTAATATTAAACTTTTTATTGACAGCTTCCATAAGTATAGACCATAAACCATGATAATTCCCTCCCCCACTCCATTTTCCCCCTCTCACATACACCCTCCATCAAGTTCCCTCCTCCTTCCAATTAGTCTCTCTTTTATTTTGATGTCATCATCTTCTCCTCTTATTATGAAGAACTTGTGTAGGAAGTGTCATGCACTGCAAGGTCATGAATATCAAGGGCATTTTGTGCCTGGAAGATTCTTTTTAAAAACCATTTTTATTGATAATTTTCATACATAGTCCTAATCTATTTTGATCACAATCCCTTCTCTTTACCTTCTTTTTTCTTCCCTCCCCCACTCCCTTCCACTTTTTCTTTCCAACTAGTCTCTCTTCTAGTTTGGTGTCCTTTTTCACCCTTCTCCATCATCCATGTCAAAATGTTGATGGAACCAATATTGTACAGGTAACAACATCTCTGGGCGGTTGTGACTGCAACAGCTACTTCATGTGAGGCAACAGTGTTCCAAAGCACTCTTCCCCATTCTCTGCCTCTGACATTCTTTCTGCCCCCCTTCTGTAATATTCCTTGAGCCTCGGAGGGTGTGATAAAGATGTCTCATTAATCACTGAGCACTCAACAGTCACTTGTTCTCAGCACTTTGACGAGTTTTAAGTATCGCCAGTCATCACCACCAACTGCAAAATAGAAGCTTTTTTAACCAAAGATGAGAGCAGCACTAATCTATGGGCATAAAATAAATATTTAGAGGGCAATTTGATGGGTACAACATATCCATTTAGCCAAACAATAGCGGTAACTTCCCTCCTAGAGCTTGTGACCTTCCCAGTCATAGGCTTTTACTAAGTGTTTAGTACAAGGCATGAATTTCCTCACAGCAAGTGGGTCTCAAAACTAATCAGAGAGCATTTAGTTATCCCCATGACAGTCATGCTGACACTGCACCAGTGAGCATGTCTTTCCTAGCTGGTTGGTTATGTAGCTCACAAGTTACTCTGCCCGGTAAGACTACTGATGACTTTTCTCCTCCAGCATCTAGCATAGAACTTTCCAGCACTATAATAGCGAGCCAGCAAGGAAGGGACTTTCAGCTCAGTTCCATCTTGATTTCTCAGTATCACACAACTGAAGCATGTGGTGTCTTCAGCAATAGGGACTTACTATCTAGTTCTGATGGGCAACCAAGAGGATTGGTAACATACATGTATTGTTTGGGAGCCTCAACACAGTGGATATTCTCTATGGTGTTGGAGTCAAAGATCTTCTGGCCAAGAGATGGAAATGCCACCCAAGCTGAACTGCTGAGACCTCCTGCTGGGGAATGTAAGCCTTGAGCCTCATCATCCAGGCAGCTCAGGGTGGAAGGGGATATCAGAGTCCTATATCCCACATCTGTTCTAGGTAATATCATTTCATATATATCAGCCACTTTCTATCCTTCCATTCTACTACCTTTCTGCTTAAATGGGACAGTGAATTTCTTTTATGTTTCAGCCAATAGGTCTCCACTAACACATACCTACTTTTTCTTCAGCTAGTGCCTATGTGATCATCCACTTCCCATTGCTAACAGGTGGGACTTCTACTCATGAAGAAGAAAAGTTCATTTGGGCTCAGCTTTAAATGGTTTAGTCCACAGTTGGTCCCACTGCTTTGAGTGAGACAGCACATCATTGTGGGTTGCATAGTAAAGCAAAACTGCCCACTTCATAACCAGGGAATGAAAGAGGGAAAGAAGAAAGAGTTGATTGATGGTCTACCATCCTCTTAAGAAACACACCTCCAGAGGCTTAAAAGCTTCACACTCAGCCTCACCTCTTTTTGGTCCCAACAACCTCCCAGGGGACTGAACCTTTGACACATTGGCTTTGGGGGACATTCAAAACAAAAGCACACTTAATGCCAGGTCCTTCTTCCCTACTGCCATCTTTTGGTCATGTGCTGGAAAGAGCTTGTGGGGAGAAGAGGCATCACCCTGCCATCCATGGCCTTTAGGGTTAAAGAATGTCACATTCAAATGAAATCATGTGCTACTCTCACTTTTTAAAATGGTTTTTTTTTAATTATTTATTTTTTGAGAGAGAGAGAAAGAGGCACAGAGATATATAGATAGATGAGAGAGAGAGAGAGAGAGAGATGTTGAATGGGCACACTGGGGCCTCCAACTGCTGCAAATGAACTCCAGACATATGCACCACCTTTTTGTGTATCTGGCTTAAGTTGGTCCTGGGGAATCGAACCTGGGTCCTTTGGCTTTGCAGGCAAGTGCCTTAACCACTAAGCAATATTTCCAGCCATACTCTCACTTTTGATTAGAGAAGTTCTCTTTTCAGATAGTGGAGATCACTAGGGTAACTCAAACTGGCCAAAGTACAGAAAAGAAGTGACAGAGCTAAATGAGACATCTCTATCATAACTTCCAAGGTTCGGGGACCATTACAGAAGAGGTGGTGGAAAGAATGTAAGAGCCAAAGGAAGGGGAGGACTGCTTACAATGCTATCTTCCAGACACAAAGTGGCCCTGATATTCATGACCTCCTAATGGCTGATGCTACCTATACAAGACCTACATAATGGGAGGGAAAAATTATGACATCAAAATAGAAGAGAAGCTAGTTGCAAAAAAGAAGAGATTCAGTAGATGGGGGGACTTGGGAGTGGGAAAGAAAGTTATGGGAAGGGATTATGATCATTGTATGTTGTCTATATTTATGGAAGTTGTCAATAAAAGTTTTAAAAAATGAAAGTATGGGAAATATGTATACATCTTTCAGTATGTATGCTTTTCATGTGGGGGTTTTAAAACATTGATAGAAACGGATTTAAAATATGGAAACAATTCTGACTATCCACAGTTTCATTTGCTGACAGTTAAACAGTTATGCAATGTCAGATCCCATTTTTTGTATCAGTAGTAGTAAAAACATTAGATGGTAGGTAGTGGAGAATAGAAGACTCTAGAAAGCAAGAACGTCTATCCACTTCCTTCCTAATACCCTTGCTGCAGTGAATAAGGCAAGAACTCTCATCACCTCTCATGCAAATAAATGGTACATATATTAATTATTTTCTCATTACTGTACACAAATATCTAATCAGAAGCAACTTAAGGAAAGGAGTTTGTTTTGGCTTCCAGATTCAAGAGGCTCATCTTATTGCAGCTAGAGGCAGAAAGCAGAGGATCAAAAAGGAAATGAGGCTGGACTATAAAACTTCAAGACCTACCCGCAGTGACTCACTTCCTCCAGCTAGGATCCACCTCTTAAAGGTTCCACAACCTTTCAAAACACTTCTACCAGTTGGTGACCAAGTGTACGAAAACATGGGCGTAAATGGGCCATTTCGCATTCAAACTACAATAGCAAAACTCATCATATCTGGTTTCTTCAGTTAAATAATGCATATTATTGTTGTTGAGATGGAAAACTGGTTTTATGTTGTAACACACAAGTGTATTCCTGGATATTTGTATATGAAAAGTGATAATAGAGTTAACCCAACTATTCTACAGGCAGCTGCTCTTAAAATCATAAGGAGTCCATTTGCTCATGTGCTTAATAAATATCTAATGAGTGCCTGCTGTGTTTCAGACACTGAGATAAATATCACTGATCCAGAGACTCATTCTGTCATTCACAAATATTAGTTAAGTGCTTCAGGAAACCCAAGTTTCTGCCACTGAAGTCTCTCATTCTGCTAACACACACACAAATGATGGGAAGAACACCACAATCTTGTTTGTTTCGTAGATGCTGACTACACACAATGCACCTTGAATTAGCGTTGAGTCGCCAAGAGTTCGTTAGAAAAACAGAATCTCAGTAGTTCTAGCCTTATGGGTGAGAATCTAATTTTAAAATTATTTTTCAAGGTAAGGTCTTGCTCTTGCCCAGGGTGACCTGGAATTCACTATGTAGTGTGAGGGTGCTAAATTTTAACACGAGGTCTCTAGGGATTTACATGTTCTGCAGTCTGAGGAGCAGAGGACACAACTGGTGACTGCCTGGAGGAGGGCTGCACACTACACAGGAGGGTTTGCATGACCATGAGAACTTTGTTATAAAAGATGTGACATGAAAAGTTGTGGGGTTGCAAGAAGGCGTGGGTTTGTCAGTGAAGAGGGAATTATGTGAAAGCAGGAAATAGAGGGAAAGAAATGGACTGGCTTGAAGCGGGGCCATGTTGTATAACCAGGCCAAGGATTGGCCCTGGGATGGAGTGTGGTGTGGAAATTTGAACAGCAAGCAGACCATAGACTACAAACAGAGCAGAAGGTATGGAGACCAACACTTTCAGCCCTAAGTCCCCATCACCTTTCAGTTTCCATCTGTGGTGGTTTGAATGTAAAATGTCCTCATTAGCCTCATGTGTTTGCATGCATAATCCCCAGATGGAACGCTGTTTGGGAAAGTTGTATTGCCTTTGGGAGGTGGAGCCATGCTGGAGGAAGTGTGTCACTGGGAGTGGGCCTTGAGTTTTTAGTCCAGCCTTGCTTGGCATTTATCCTTTCTTCCTCCTCCATGTTGACATGAAGATGTGACTGTCTGTCCTTGTCATGCTTTCCCCATCATGATGAGTCTTCCCTTCAAAATTGTAATTTGAAAATAAACCCCTTTTTTCCATAATCGGCTTGTGGTTGGCTATTTTGTCCCAGCAACAAAAAAGTAACTGATATACTGTGGTAGTTTGAATATATGGCCCCCAATATATTCAATGTTTTATTACTTTATAGTTTGTATCTGCAATCACCTTGCTAGAGGCAATGTCACTGGGGGCTGGTCTTAAGGTGTTGGTGATTGGTTTGAGATTCCATTGTAAAGATATGCAAAGTGTGCCTAGCAGGAGTTCCTGAAGTGTGCTGTGGCTTTTGGGCTGTAGTTTTGCTCAGTGTGCTGTGTAGCTGGGTGCTTGGTTTTTCTCTCTCTTGCCTGGTCCTGTGAGAGCAGGCCGCTTCTCCTGCCATTATGGAACTTCCCCTGGATCTGTAAGCTTCAATAAATAATATCCCTTCCTCCATAACTGTGCCTGGTCTGGAAGTTCATCTCAGCGAACCTGAAACTGTCTGCTACATATACCATCTCCCAGACCTGTGCCTCCCAAATGTAACAGCATCATTGTCAGCAAATATATTTCCAGAGCCTATCAAGAACTGTAGTTCCAGGTCCTGAAGAGGACTAAGAGATGAGCACTCAGGGACTTGTGCTTCTAGATGTCTAGAGTTGGGTTTGGAAGAGAGAACATTGAGTGCATACTCTTACAATGAAGTTATAACACAAGGGTACCACATACCAAATAAAAGCCAGGAACAGTAAGTGCTATGGGAAGAAAGATGTGTCCTTCCAGCTAGAGTTGTTGGGAAAGAAGTTTAGAGAAGGTGCATCTTACATTGCCTCCTCATGCCTGTCAATAGAAGAAAATATGCAGGCTGATTTTGAAATACTCCTAGAGGGGCAATTCTGGTTGTGCACGGCCACTAATATATAGTTGAAGGATGTTATACACGTGGGCAAACAAATATCACATTACTTAACTTTCATAGTTCATATTAAAACAATGTTCAAGTCCAGAAATTGCCAGGAGGCAGAGAAACTCAAATATAAGCAGAGGGGCTCCCTCCTCCCTCAGCACTATACCAAGTCAAGTGAAAGCCTTTGAATCTTTCTTGAAAGAATTCCCAGCCATGACGTTCTCCAGCCCATATGCCCCTCTCCATATCTTCATTGTCTAGGCTCCAGCATCCCTGCAAGCAAGTCTCTGATGCTACCATGGCACGGTATGAATTAGAGTCCCATGGATTTAGGTGGCAAGTCCCTTGCTTCCATGTCTGGGATTAGGTTGATTAAGTGTCCACCTGGAGGGATGCAATATACATGTCCATCCTGTGTCCCTGCCTCTCCCCACAATACTGAAATGGACATTGGCTTCTTCCTGTTCCTCCTAGATTGTTATCTACTTGTTTAGCCTCTGGGAGGCACCCACCTTTAAAACCAAGATTAGAGCTGTGTGACAGACTGACTGACTAATGCACCTCAAAGACGACCATTCCCTGATCCTTAGAACCTGTGGCGGCATGTAACTTTGTGTGGCAAAGGGACTTTGCAGATGTAATTGGGGGTCTTGAAGCTTATCTTAGAACATCTGGGAGTACTCCCCATAATCACGAGGGTGCTTGAAAATGGAATAAGGGAGCAGCTGAGCCCGAGAGATCCAGAAGATGCTATGCTGCTGGCTTTGAAGCTAGAGGGAGGGCCACCAGCCAAGGAAAGAGGTGGTCTAGGGATGCTGGAAAGGGCCCGGGAGCAAGCATTTTCCCCTTGAGCCTCAGAAGGACTACACAGCTATGTCGAGGCCTCACTGTAGCCAAGGGAGACCCACTTCAGATTTCTAACCTCCTCAGTTGAAGGATAGAACATTTTTCTTGTTTAAAAGCCAAGTTTGTGTTAACTTGTGACAACAGCAATAGGAAATTCACAGAGCTCTCCTTTCCTGGAAAGGACAAAAAATGGGAAAATGAGGGCATCACACTTGTCAGCTTTGTTGCCTAGTACATTGTTGAATATTCATCACAGACTTATTCCACCATCAAACCGCATGGAGCCTCAGGAGAGAGCTGTTCCTATCGCTAAAGGAGTTCAAGATCACTTGTCAGAGATAGTTTGGAAGGGGTTGTGCTTTTATGAGGATAGGAGGTGGAGCAAAGGAAGGGAATTAGTCTAGAATGTTTTCTCTAATACATTCCATACCTGAGTCCCCATTATTGTGAATTTAAAAACAAAGACTCCTTTCTTTTTAATGATCAAATAACAAATGCCTTGTTCTAAACCCTGGATCATTTTTTGTTTGTGCATTTGGAAGTGGTAAAATGAGCTACTGAGAAAGTTTATAATCCTTGATTTGAATAACATTCAAAAACCAGAAGGGACACACATACACACAAGTGAGTCAGGTTTATTTTGCATTTTTTACTAAGGGATCTTTTTTTGTTTTTTGTTTTTGTTTTTTTGTTTTAGTGATTCCAAAGCCAGGAAACCTGCTCAGGGAGATCTAATAAGCTCTGGGAGTCTGCTGGTCTCTGATCAAACACTGAGACACTGGGTCCCAGAGCAAGCCTGCCGCATATTCTGGGTTTAGTAATTATACAGCTCTTTGAGAAGACACCAAATCTCAGGTTCACAACCCATGTCAGCCAAGCATAGAGTGTCAGGGGCCTCACAGGCTTCAATCTTGTCCATCAAATAAATGACAAAACTTGAGAACACAGAGCTACAGAGCAGCTGAAAGAGCTCATGAATTACACAGCCCAGCAGCAGGCACATCCACTACCTGCAGTAAATGAGCTTCTGGGACTGAATTTATCCATATTTCAGCACTTCTCCCTGTTGCCAGACCACCACCTTCCCTACACAAGACCACGATTAAGGTAGTAGTTGGTTCTACTGTTCCCAACCCAGAAAACCTGAATATCTACTTGTCACCAGGACAAAGCAACAATTCACCTGAAGGAATTGGTAATGCTGACTCTCGAGGTGGAAAGGCCCCAAGGAAGAACTCTGGGAGACCCAGCATTCCCTGAGAAGGATCATGTGATTACCCTGTGGATAGGCCAGGCATACGATCTTTCTGGATGCTGTGTGGTTTAGATGTGGTTTGACTGTGTCTCCCATTTCACATGTTGTAACTTAACTGCTTTTGTGAGATGCTAAGAGAATAGAAACATTATATAGCTATGGTGTCTAGAGGTTTGGGAGGTAATTAATTAAGTAAGGTGGTTACTGTATAGCATCCATAATTAAACTGATAAGAACACATACTATACTTGATCTTAGCCAAAAGGCTGAGAAGCGATAGCATCCATAATTAAATCCTACTGGCTTTATGAGAAAAGACCAGAAAACACACACATATGCACATACCCATACATGCACATGTGTGCACATGCACAAGCGCGCTCCCTCTCTCCTGCCGTATAATACCCTGTGCTGTCCCAGGACTCTGCCAACACAAGGCCATTACCAGAGACAGCCCTTCAACCTTGACCCTCTAGAACTGTGAACCAAAATAAACAATAACCTAACTCTTTATATACCAGCCTACCTCTGAAATTTCATTATAGTAACAAAAGACAAACTGGGAGCTATGTACCTTACAGCAGCATAAAAGACTAATGGACTGAAAATTCGATGCCTTCTCATTCTGCCTCCATGCCTCCACACTGCTAACTAGCACAGGAAGTTATACCATTTCCTGTCACAAGAATCCCATTCTCCCGTCTTACCTGTAGCATATCCAGTTATTGGCCAGCTCTGGGGAGTTTTGTCACCTCTCTCAGCCTTTGCTTTCACAAGTGATCCTGGGAGCCTGGGGGTGGGCATAGTCATCTTGGTTTCCAGTGTTTATCAAAGATGGGGCACTCTGGGAGGAGCACGAATTCTTTTTGCCCTAATGGATCCACCAGAAGAATGAAAGCTCAGAAAACTGTCACTAGAGCATGAATGAAAATGGCACTTTTTTTTTTTATCACAGTGTCTTCTCTGACCTTGTATTTGCACCCCCACTTGGGAACCCGAATATGCCAACCATGATAGGATAGCTGTTCCTATGTTGCCATGATACTAGGCAAGAATTCCAAAAGTGCTGTCTTTGTGTCTCTGTGCTCACAAGCGGGCCCCATGTGGCTAGTCACCTCTTTCTCATGGTGGATGGACAGATTCTTGCCTCCAGACCTCCATGATCATAGATGTGTTTGTCCTAGATCCCAGGACCTATTGAAACACATCTTACACGGCATCAGGTCTGCACATGTGAGTGACACTGAGCGGGGACGGTTGCCTTGCTGGGTCAGGGGTAATCACAGATGTTTTCGATAGGAAAGAAGCAGGAAGACAGAGTCAATGACAGAGACCTGAGAGGGAGGGATAGATACAGAGAAATGGCAGCATGAGAATTTGGTCAGATGTTGCTGGCTTTGAAGATAGAGGAAGGGCCCTGAATCATGAACTACATGTGACCTCTGGAAGCTAGAAAGAGCCAGAAAGGGGGTTCTTCCCTCCAGCCAACACAAAGTGAGTCATGCTAACTATCTGACCTCCACAACTACAAGAGTAAATTTGTGTTGAATTAAGGCACTAAGGTTATCATAAAATTTATAGTAGCAATGGGAAATGAATATACTTTTCCAAAATGAAATTAACAAAACCCATTCAATAAAGATTTTTTTTTTTTATTTAGAAATAGATATAGCCACTGGTAATTTCAACTCTTAATCACAAGGCTAAGCATAGTATGTTATTTCTATTCCAAAAGTGTCTTCTTAAAGACAATATTAATACCAAGATGGCTTAGGGGACATCCACCAGGCCACACAGCTAACTAGGTACCACGCGAGTTCTAGAGGTTGGGCCTGTGGGCTTTGTCTCACTGTCTTTTTTAGGAAGGAAAGCTCAGGGCCTCTGGCTAGTGCACTTGTCCTTCTACTATGGCTTCTACTATGTATGATCTACTCTTGTTCAACTTCCTCAAGCCAGTAAATAGGCATGGAGTCATCATCCCAAGATTTGATGTGTGACTCAAATATTGAGAAAAATGGCAGAGTAATTTTAGGTTGGTTTTGCCACACAGCTCACGTCAGCTAGTGTCACAGACCATGAAGAGACAAGATGAAAGCACGCAGGGGGATGAAATCCCGGAATCCTTTTCTCTAACCATGTAAAATAAACACAGAAACTGCTTCTGAGGAAACTACTTTATTGAAGTATGCATCCTGTTGGCCCTATGACTATACAGAGAATGATAATACAAGTGACAATGTCCGTCCTGACCAAATCCTCCAGGTGGTTTGAGACAAGGGGAGAGAGAATTACCTTATCATCTGTGGTAGTTTGAATATATGTCCCCCAATATATTCAGTATTTCATTAGTTATAGTTTGCATCTGCAATCACCTTGCTAGAGGCAATGTCACTGGGGGCCGGTCTTAAGGTGTTAATGGTGGGTTTGAGATTCCATTGTAAAGATATGCAAATGTGCCTAGCAGGAGTTCCTGAAGTGTGCTGTGTGACCTTTTGGCTGTAGTTTTGCTCTGTATGCTGTGGTGGCTGGTTGGTTTCTCTCTCTCTCTCTCGCCTGTGGAGAGCAGGCCGCTTCTTCTGCCCTTATGGAACTTCCCCTGGATCTGTAAGCTTCAATAAATAATATCCCTTCCTCCACAACTGTGCCCGGTCTGGAAGTTCATCTCAGCGAACCTGAAGTTGTCTGCAACAGTAAAGTGGTACCAGGAGTGGGGTGAGATGAACCTGACCGTGTGGATATTCATCTTTTGGAACCTTTGTTTTGGAGGAATGGGCATGAACTTGGTGCTTGCAACTGAAGATGCCTTCTGGAGTGGTAAGCCAAGTGTTATGGACTATTCCGATGAGAGTTTGAGAATGCTAAGTGCAGATAGTACTGAATTCGAGGCTTGGCTTATGAGGTTTCTAAGGGGAAGGAAAGACTGCAGAGGACTTTGTTGGAACTGGGCTACTGGCATAAGGGATGGCTACGTTCCGCTATCCAGGCCCAGAAAGTTTGATCAAGGTTAAATTTGTAATGGACTGATGTGCTTGGCTAAAGATATTGGACTGAGATTTTAAGATTTTAAGTTGGAAAACCTCAAGCAAGTTAAAAGTAGAGGCACTGAGACTGGTTTTAGGTTACTGGAGCTGCTATTGTCAACACATTAGCAATCTTAAGGAAGGTGGAAGGAAGGTCACCTAACTGATTTACATTGAAACAATGGAGAGGATGTCTGAGGAAAGACTGTTAAAAATGCAAATTCTTGGAAAGAGCTGACTGGAGAAGGAACCTGCTTTTCAAGGCTATGATTTATTTTGTCCCTGGATTAAGAATATGGCTGTGTCCTGCACACCTGGTATTGGTTTTGGAAGCATGAAAAATGCATGGAGTGGTCATGAATTGCACACGGTTCCAGGAGCCGCTGTTGAGATGTGGCATGAGACAGGGCATGAAGACCCTCAGGAATAGGCTGAAAGAGCCTTTTGAAGATGGATCGTGGTTTGCATGGAGACCTGAAGATGTTTTGGATATACCAGGACTGTGCAAAAGGGCTACCATGGAGTGCAG
Source organism: Orientallactaga bullata (assembly GCA_004027895.1). Lineage (NCBI taxonomy): Eukaryota > Metazoa > Chordata > Mammalia > Rodentia > Dipodidae > Orientallactaga > Orientallactaga bullata. Next base: position 47,932 of record PVKW010010608.1, read on the forward strand.
TGTTGGCATGGGATGAAAGTTTTCCCTGGCGGCTCTGCCCAGCTGGAGGGGCAAAATTGGAAAACCTGGAGACTGTTAGTCTCTGGTTATATTGAACTTGAACTGCAGAAGTTTGATGACTGTTGATGGTTGTTGAGTTTGCATTGTTTTAGTTTCTCCTTGCTATGCCTTATACCAGTTAAAAAATGTTTTACTCTGTGCCTTTACATGTTGAAAGTATTTAACTTGTTTGATTTTACAGGACTCACTATCTTAAGTTGATCAAGACTGTGAGAACCTTTGAAATTGGACTGAGTACAATTTACAATGTGTGATAGTGATAAATATATTGGGGGCCAGGGGTGGAATGTGGTAGTTTGAATATATGTCCCCCAATATATTCAGTATTTCATTAGTTATAGTTTGCATCTGCAATCACCTTGCTAGAGACAATGTCACTGGGGGCCGGTCTTAACTGTGCCTGGTCTGGAAGTTCATCTCAGTGAACCTGAAGCTGTCTGCAACATCATCTTTCTCAGATGCGCAGAGAACACAGAGATGGCTGCTTAACTTTGTTCTCCTTGACTCCTTTATACCATATTCTACTTATAGTCAGGAAGCTACACCTTTCTTAGTCATTGCAAGTCCTTTGATGCAACCATTTCCTCTCAGACACTGTTGGTCTTTGCTAACTAGTGCCTCTTTCTGCCGAGCACCATGCAGCCCAGCCACAGTGCTTCTTCACTGCTCCATCCAGCCTTCTCCCTCCTCTCACCTGGCCCTCCACCTCCACGCATCTGCCACTTGCCTGTTAGTGGCCCTCTGGTTTTCTGAAGCTTGAAGGTATAAATTGTTTTGGACTCACCACTTCTTATATCAGTTCAGGATCCATGCCAGTTGTTTTGCTGTCCATTTGTGTTATAGTTCTCATCATTAAACACCTATTAAAGCCCAAACGCCATTTCTCATTAGAAAATATGCAAAGGTGTCTTGGGAATTTTTAACACTTATCCAATCCTTATCCAATCCCAGCCATGCTGAATGAACTATGCTTAGGTAGGGGTACTTCAGAAAGCTGGGTGGGCATTAGAATCACCTGGGGGGCTTGTTAAAACATAGGATGTATACTCTATGGGCAGAGGTTGTGAGTCAATACCTGTGGATGGGGCCTGCCATGTTACTTAACAGCCTCTTCGGAACAAGTTTCAGGGGTAGATAAGCAGGCTAGAGCATCTGCGCTGCTGAAAGAACTCTGGGTAATTCTCATAGTCAGCTAAGGCTGAGCACCACAGAGCAGGAACAAAGCCATGGGAAGAATACACATTTGAATCACAAATGAATTGCTTTCTTTTTATTAATTAATTAATTTATTTTATTTTATTTTTGGAGAGAGACAGAGAGAGAGACAGACAGAGAGAGAGGGAGAGGGAGACAGATAGAGAATGGGCGTGCCAGCAGTCTCTCAGCTGCTGTGAATGAAATCCAGATGCATGCACCCCCTTGTGGGCAATTGCGGCATTGCACCCTTGCGTCACTTTGCATCTGGCTAAACGTGGGACCTGGAGATTGGCGCCTTAACTGCTAAGCCATCTCTCCAGCCCTGAATTGCTTTCTTTAAAAAGATCTGCAAAGACTGATTGATCTGAGGAACTGAGGATTCCAGAAGGGAGTGGGATCCCCAGACACACTCTGGGTGGTGTCTTCTCCACTTCTCCATCTCAGGGGGGCTATCTTAGGCATGACCACAAGGCTTCCCTAGGACCAGGGTAAGGGGTGCCTTTTGATATCTGCAGAGAAGGGGAGGGGCAGCCCCAGCTGCTGCCCATGACAGTGGTGAAACAGATCAAGCTGTACTTACACAAAACAGGTGGCCAGGTTTGAGAAGACACATCTACAGTCACAGTGTAGTCACAGGTGTCCTAAGTCCCCAGCATACAGCCATGAAGTTAAGTATCAACCATGACCAGGCACTATACTTTGTAGAGAAATCCAGTGGTGTGGCTGTAAACCATTCTTGACCCAGCAGCTGAGGAAGACAGATCAAACTATGATGGACTGTTAAGGAAATGCTAAGTACCTAGGAAGACAGCATGAAAATTATAGAGATCCCAATAGCTTGATGAAGGAGAAGGGGAGTATAGTGGTTAGGGCGTTCCTCCTCATCTCTAGACCTCAGAAAACCCTGGCAGTAATTCAGCTGCTACCCCCACCACCCACAAAGAAGAAGCCGTGAAGACACTGGAACCATCTGGTAGAACAAAGAAAGCACTCTGGGGACTGATGAAAGAAATGGTCCCTATAGCTAGCTCTGGGCTCCGTACCCATATAAGAGGAAGCTGACTCTGAACATTCCCAAGGACTGAGCTGAGGGAAGACAGGGAATGTCCTGTCCTACTGAGGGGGGTTACATCGGGCTGAGGCATTGTCCACACAGTACCAGCCAGGATGAATTCACTTTCCCTGGGAGGGTTTGCATGTTTTCTGTTCATCGTGTTTCCTGGTTTGAGAAAGCATTGGGATCAGGAACTGAAAGGAAAGACAGAAAAATGATCAGGTTTGAGAAGGTGAGGGCTAGAGGAAAGACCACATAAGGCAGGGGTAGAAAGCACAAGATAGCTGTTTATGGAAGGTGCTATATCATAGGCCTGGCAGCCGCAGACTCAGTCTCAGTGTCTGTTGTCATTGGCAAAGGCCTCGGATCCTGGGGTCTCTGCTTTCACCTCTGTAGCATGAAGACCACACCTGTCATCCCACCTTGCTGGGTACTTTGAAGCCTAAGAAAATCAGATAGGTATAAAGCATCAGTAGGAAGTGAACTGGCTCCAACCTCAGGGAGCTCAGATTTCCCAAGGCCATTTTTCTTTGCTTTGCTTTGCCAGCCCTTTGTGGTTGCGTTAGACTAGCTCTAGAAGGAAACCACATTGACCTGAATGAAGTGTCATTCATGTTGACATGAGAGTGGGTTTTGTGGGCTGATGCTCCCCTCTACTGTCCCTTTTTAACATAAGTGGTCTTGCCCGCCATCGCTCGTGAGCAAGCAGCTACAAGCTGGGTAAAAATCTCCAGCTGCTTTCCCACACACTCTCCTGGGTGAACTATGGGCATGCCTCTCAGCTCCTCAATTGTCCTGAGTTCACTGAGGGGCATTCTGAAGCATCTGTAACTTGGCCTCTATCTCCTCATTACCACATAAACCTCCTCTTTGAAACATCTTCATTCCTGTACTATCTTTGCACCAGCACCGTGGTGCCATGGCAGTGGCAGGAGGCTAAGGAAGGACAATCCTGCTGCTGTCACCTTCTGAAGTGGTCTTATGAGTGCTCCAGCCTGGGACCACAGATTGTCGATGTCAGGTTTCAGAGAATATCCACAAAAGTAAGAATCCCACACAAATCACAAGGATCCCTGTTCCTGTGAACTGTTTCAGAATGTGCTTTCCTTTTTTTTAAAAATTTATTTTTTATTGACAACTTCCTTAATTATAGACAATATCCCATGGTACTTCCCTCCCTCACTCCCCCTCCTTTCCCCTTTGAAACTCCAATCTCCATCATAACCCCTCCCCCCTCAATCAGTCTCTCTTTTCATTTTGATGTCATCATCATCTTTTTTTTTTTTGGAGAGAGACACACAGAGAGAGAGAGAGGGAGAGGAAGACAGATAGAGATGGGCACACCAGCAGCCTCTCAGCTGCTGTGAACGAAATCCAGATGTGTGCGCCCCCTTGTGGGCAAGTGCGGCATTGCGCCCTTGCGTCACTTTGCATCTGGCTAAACGTGGGACCTGGAGATTGGAACCACTGGAGATTGGAACCAGCGTTCTTTAGGCTTAGGAGGCAGGCGCCTTAACCGCTAAGCCATCTCTCCAGCCCTGATGTCATCATCTTTTCCTTCTATTATGATGGTCTTGTGTAGGGAGTGTCAGGCACTGTGAGGTCATGGATATCCAGGCCATTTTGTGTCCGGAGGAACACGTTGTAAGAAGTCTTATTCTTCCTTTGGCTCTTACATGCTTACTCCCCCACTTCTGCAATGGATCCTGAGGCTTGGAAGGTGTGTTAGTGATGTTTCAGTGCTGAGCACTCCTCTGTCCTGTCTTCCCAGCACCATGGTGCCTTCTGAGTCATCCCAAGGTCTCCACCATCTTAAAAGAGAAGCTTCTCTAACCAAAAGTGAGAGTAGCATTAATATTTGGGCATGGATATTAAGAAAAGTGCTTGCTGGGCACTTTGGAGAGCATACTATGTACATGTAGCCAGACACCAGCAGACGATACACCCCTAGGGCTCATGACTACCCCTGTTTAGGTTTTCAGTATCAGGAAAGTATTCCCTCCCATGGAGCGGGCCTCCAGTCCATTTAGAGAGCAGTTGGTTCTTCCATAACAGACATGCCACTGTTGCACCCACTAGCTCATTTGGCCTGGCTGTCCAAATTTAAACCTTGCAGTGTTCACTGTTGAGTATCTTCACTGGTGTTTTCTCTCTCTTCCATTGAACTTCATGCAGCGTAGCCTTTTCTAGCTTTCTGTCAGCTGGTCCACATGGAGTAGGTGTTCAGCTCAACTCCAGAAGGATTTCTCAGTGACCTTGTAGCCCAAGTATGCGGAGTCTTTAGCAATAGGTTCTTACCATCTATTCCTGCTGGGAATCCAAGGGCCTTGGCAATGGCCTATAATATTTTGGGGGTATCTGTGACCTCCCTGGCCAATAACTCACTGGAAGGTATCCTATCCCTAGCACTGAAAATTTTCTAGTAACAATCTATTGCTTCTGAGTGTTTCATTGTCCAGAAAAGTAGGTTTCCATATGACTTATTTATATCCTCTTAGATTTTGATTAGCCCTCCTTCCACCTTTCCTTTACTCAATCTCTGCCCCTGTCCTCACTTAGGCCTTTCACCCCCATTAATCTGTTCTTCTACTTACATATATATACATACATACAATACCATCCTATTAAGTCCCCGCTCCCTCCCTTTCTATTCCCTTTATATCCCCTTTCTAGCTTACTGGCTTCTGCTACTGACTTTTATTTCTACTCACAGAGGAGTCCAATCATTTGTGTTTTCCTTTTAAATTGGATTTCCTATGATTCTAATTTTTGATAAGAATGTGATTAGAGAGCTACTGAGATCTCATGCACATGATCTGAAAAATGATGACCCACTCTCCTAATGAGAACAGAGCTGCTTACATGCAAATGACTTCTTGTCCCCTGAGGCCTGAAGTCTCTAGAGAGCTGTTCCTGGTGTCCCCTAGGAAGTGGGAAAGCCTCCAGCAGAGGAAAGGACCCTATTTCCCCTGCCCAACAGCATCCTTGTTGAAGACATGAGTTGGTCTTTGAGATTTTCTAAAGGGAGGGTAGGGAGAATTGAGAAATAGTAATCTTCTAAACTGTTATGTTCCTTTATATGAAGTACTTTTAAATTCATATTAACCTGTATTTCACATGCAGATGTGTTTTAAAATCATCTAAAGTCCTGAAAAGAAGAGGTGGTTGTGCTGGAGAGATGGCTTAGTGGTTAAGGTGTTTGCCTGCAAAGCCAAAGGACCTCGGTTTGATTCCCCAGAACCCACATAAGCCAGATGCACAAGGTAGCACATGTATCTGGAGTTTGTTTGCAGTGGCTGGAGGCCCTGGAGCACCCATTCTCTTTCTCTCTCTGTCTCAGTGTCTCTGCCTCGTTCTCTCTTGCTCTCTCAAATAAATAAATAATATTTGGTTTTTTTTTTAAAGAAGAGGTGGTTGGCAGACTTATCCTTAGCCTGTCCTTTTTTATTTTCAGCTTCATATTCCCCATGCTCCAGCCTCTGAACTTTGCTGGTTGCACTGGCATCCCATCTTTCCTGAGCTCCCACCAAGCGCAACTAACCTGCAGCTTCTCCCTTCTCACTATCAAACCTCCAGCATCTTGCTGATACAGCTTGTCTATGAATAACTCTTCTTAACTGCATCTTAACAGTTTGTTCTATTACTTTCTGATAATTGTATTGGGGTCTTCAGAAGGAGAAGATAGAAAACATGAGAATTCAACCTGCCATCTATAATCATCTCTCATTTCAAATACCCCTCTCTCTAATTTCAAATTCCTATAAGTTTAGTTCAAGTGTGCTGTATTTTAACTGAGGCCTTATTGGCCCAAGAGCAATCTCATTTCATAACTTGAATGTAACTTCTTTGGTTTTGGAAGGTCTGGCCACGCTGGGACTGTGTATAGGGAATGTACAATGAGGAGTCGTCACAGATCAAAGGCCCTTACGGTGAACTCTAAGGATCTTAAAATCAGTGTAAGGAGGAGTTAAGTGGGGTGCTCCCGGGAACAGTGCTCAGTGGGAATGGAGATGGGGCTGAACAGCAGGGACACTGAGCTGCCATGCAGTTGGGCCAAGTAGCCTTTTGCCATCTTAAAAGGACCTCTGGGTTAGGGTGCCTTCTAAAGATAGCCCGGATCCAGGTGATGGGGCCAATACATTGTACCCCAACACTGACCATTCTCAGGATATGGTTTATCTTCAGAAAGACATAACCTTGGATGAGGCAGATACTTCTGGCCGAGGTCTTTCCCAGGGCCGAATATATCTGTGAGTGGCTATCTACCAAGTCCCACCTAGGGTACAATGCATGGTCCAGTGGGGTCCCCAGGGCTGCTCTCAGCACACCAGTTGCCCTACTTCCTGCACATCATCCCCGTTGGGATCATCATGGCTGCTTATGTGTAGACAATGAAAGCAGAATCCCAGGTGCCCCTCTGCAGTTCTTGTTTGCATGAACTCATGCTCTCATGACCACCCCATGTGGTGGGTTTATTCTATTATCATTTTTTTTCTATCATCATTATATGGAATAATGAATCAATTTTGGCTCTTCATCTGATGGCTGAAGCCGTACGTATGCATGAGTAAGGCATTGAGAACCAGGACCTAGAACAGTGAGTGTTTCGTGTGAAGCAGGCACCTGATAAACAAACATTTGCTGAATTATGGGTGAGAAAATGCTCCACTAATTAAAGAGGTCCCTGCATTGGGATGAAGGCAGAGAGCAATGAGTACAGACCTAGGATGGCTCACTAGTAGTTTTTCAACTTTACAAACATTCCAAGGCCCAACTGCAGTGACCACACTAGGCCAGCAAGTGGCCAGGCCCTGCATTATGAGTGGGAGCTCTGAGGTCCTCGACAACAGTCCTCACTGTATTTGCTATGTATCTGTTTATTCATAATATATTTCATTTGCATAAGTCTGTGACTAAAGTGATTTTTAAAACCGCTATCCAGACACGTGACAGGCAATGAGGCATAGAAGGAGAACTGGAGTGAATTCTGGCTATGGATGCACTCACCCGGTAAACACACACTGTCTGCTAACACAATGCAGTGCCATGTGAGGAAACACCAGGTTCCCTTCTCAAAGAAGCCATCTTGGCATGGGTGCTGTAAGTGGGCAGATTTGTAAGCCAGGGCTCAGCAAATGCAGCTGTAAAACTCCAAGATGGCCAGAGCCTTTCCAAAGAATGACGGGGCAGAACAAAGGAGGAAGACTGAGCTCCAAGGAGATGTCTAATACGGGGCTTACTGCCCAGAAAGGTGGAAGAGAAAGTTCAATGTGGCAAAAGGGTTGTGTGTGAAGAAGAGTAATTCAAATTCATGTTTGTTCCTCATGGCACTGTGGGTAATGATGGGTTAAAAAGAGCATGGGAAACAAAGGCAATACCTTCCTGGTTGTAGACCCACCCTTGAGAACATCAGTCTTGCAGAATGGTAAAGCTGAAAAGAACAAAAAGTTGCTTAGGATGCAGCAGCCGGGCCTGATACACTTCTGCCTGAAGCATGGGAGATGTTGTGCAGGAATTCTGCTTCAAATCAGCAATGGCATGCAGATGAAAATGGTCTCAAAATTAATGAAGAAATGAGAAGTCCCCCCCCCAGGAGAGTAGATTACCTATTCTCTTCTGCACCATCAAAACCCAGAGCAAACCCGAGCAAGACACACACACACACAAAGCAGATCCATGTCCGCACAGGGGAAGCCCTTGAAGAGTCCATGCCAGCCCCAGGCACAGTGTTTCCTTGGAGTATGGGGTGCAGTTTTGAGGACAGTACACTTGAAAGAAGTGCTGCTTTAAGAAACCAGAGTCTGGGCCCTAAGATGATCTTTCTAGACAAGCCAGAAGAGAGTAGAGACTGAGAGCTGCTGTTTCTTTTCTTTTGGAGAAAGTATTTTTAATTTTTAATTTTATTTATTTGAGAGAGAGAGAGAGAGAGAGAAAGAGGCAGAGAGAAAGAGAGATAATGGGCCTCAAGCCACTACAAATGAATTCCAGATGCATGTACCACCTTGTTTATCTGGCTTACGTGGGTACTGGGGAACCGAACCTGGGGCCTTTAGTCTTTGCAGGCAAACACCTTAGCTGCTAAGCCATCTCTCCATCTCTGGAGAAAGTATTTTGTGGAGCAAATGCACACTCAGCACAAGCTGAAGATGCAGAGCACAGCCTGGTAGTGAGGAGCTGGGCTCAAAGGAAGGACCTGTGCCCTCCAGGTTACAAGAGAGGTCACTGCGAGCACCAGGCAGAGACAAGACGAGTAGCAAAGCAAGCAGGTTTGTATAAGGATAAATTTGAGACACAACCATGAGATAAAGAATAATACAACGCATGTCTACAACACATGCCTATTATTTGCCAGTAATTTATACAACACGGTCATCCCAGTATTCTTGGGGAGCTTGGATCTGAGAACCCCCACGTATAGATACCAAAATCCACAGTGCGCAAGCCCCTTGTGTAAATGACAGAGGATTTACATAGAATCTGTGCACATCTCCTGTGTACTGTCCATCATTTCTCCCTGCCTTGCAAACCCAATACGATGCAAATGTGGTGGGAATAGTTGCTACCCTGTATTATGTAGGGAATAGCACCAAGAAATGTCCAGCAGATCCATTTTTCCCCAGAAATATTTCAATCCACGGTTGGTTGAAGCCAAAGATGGGGAACCTGTGGATCCATAGAGCAACTGTAAATCACTGCCAACACAGCAAGGTCCTGTGTCCCCACTGCTCCATCTCCCTCCAGAAACCACCCGTCTTTTTCTCTTTTTACCACTATTTACTATTGATTTACTTAAATATTCAAGTTCCACTTACGTTTGCATTTTGCTTAACTTAAACATTACATGTATGTTTTCAGAATAAGATCAATTCCTTGGTTCCGCTCACTTGTCCCACATTTTTCTTTTATTAGTTTCTTATTATTAGGCTGGGATGACAGCTCTTTGAGACAAAGACTCATTCTGTAGCGCAGGCTGGTCATAAACTTTTGATCCTGCTGTCTCCACCTCTTAAGTGCTGAAATTACAGGTATGAGTCACTGCTAGACCCAGCTTCTTAGTTTTTTTAAAAATTAATTGAGAAAATTAAAGCATTGTGAGACAGTCTTTTTGAAATTATTGGGCTCTCTAGTTTAATTGCACCAACATTTATTGAACACTGGCTTTCTTAAGTTCTAAGGTTTAAAACAAGGGCTCTGGAGGCCAGGTGGAAAGGCCCTATTCTCATTTTCAACGTAACGGGACAACATGCAGGAGTGTAGAGGATGAGCAGTGAGTGTGTTAGGTCAGCTAAGAAGTGTCCCAATTTGGTTGCATGGATGATCTTTAAGCATTAGCTTTGGACCAGGCAATGTGCTCGGATCCAGAACAATGGAGAAGACATAGGCTCTGTTCATCAAAAAACATACTGGTGACACACGCCTTTAATCCCAGCACTTGGGAGGCTGAGGTAGGAGGATCATCATGAGATCCAGGCCAGCCTGGGACTACAGAGTGAGTCCCAGGTCAGCCTGGGCTAGAGGAGACCCTACCTTCAAAGATTAAAAAACAAAAACAAAAACAAAACAACCATAGCCAGGGCCTCCTGCCCATGTGATGCAAGTGGCTCACTTCCTCCCTGGTGCTTGGGATTTGCTTCTAACCAAGCAGGATCCCTGCATCTATAAACATTGTTATTAGCTAAAGATTCAGAATTGGAAGAGAGTTCCTCAGTTGGAAGCTGAGCAATTTTAGGGAGAGGAGGAGCTAGCTGTGGAAGGTGGCCGCCCATGCATCTTTGTAGGAAGTTGTGGTAGCATTACACAGAACAGCCACCATCTATCTCCATGAGCTCTTCTCCCATTATTTTTCCCATTAATATTCTTCCACTTTAACCAGCTCAGGACTAAGCACTTGTCCATTCTTGATTTCTCCCCACACTTCTATAACAAGCAGTTGTCTGAGCCACAAAGCCAAGGAAGTGGTGTGTCTTATTCTGAAACCAGATGTTAATAGTCTGATTTGGAGCTGTGTTCCTATGCGATCCCAGCTCTTGGATTTAAAGTACAAGTGTCCAAATATTTGTAAGTGACGATGAAGGCTACTGAGTCTCCTCCTCACTCAGGTTTGGGGTCAGGGGTGGGATAATCCAGGCATTGACCCTGACAAGCACATGTTCTCACACTTATGTCTGACAGACATATCTAGAGACAGAAATGAACCACCAAAATACAGTTTTCAAAAATGTACATTTCATATAAAATCCTGTCTAATGTATTCGTTTTAGCCTTGAATCCCTAAGACTTCAAAGGATTCAGTACTACATTATTCCTAAAACATATGGAATGCATACAACTCAAACATGAAAGACATTCATCTCCTTTTTAAAAGGACTGCTTGCATTCTGGGTTTCAAAACCATCATCTACATTGGAATTATGAGTATATCCTTCACCAGTAAGGTTTGAAAATATTTTTAAAAGCTTATGTTTTTATTTTTATTTAATTATTATTTTTTATTGACAACTTTTATACTTACATACAAAAAAACCCACCTGATATTTCCCTCCCTCCCCCCATTCCACTTTAGAACTCCAATCTCCATCATATCCCCTCCCTCTCTCCATTAGTCTCTCTTTTAATTTGATGTCATCATCTTTTTCTTCTATTTTGAGGGTCTTGCGGAGGTATTGCTAGGCACTGCAAGGTCATGGATATCGAGGCCAATTTCTGTCTGGGCAGTTGCATTGTAAGAAGTCATACCCTTCCTTTGGCTCTTCCATTCTATCC
>PVKW010010609.1:0-59107 GCA_004027895.1 Orientallactaga bullata
ATGCCACTATTGCACCCGTTCAGTCTTTGGGCCTGTCTGGCCAAATTTGAATATTCAGCGTCCACTGTTTTCACTGCTGATGACTTCTGTCTCCCATACTCTGCATGCAGTGCAGCTTTTTCCAGCTTTCAGTTGGCTGGTCTACAGGGAGAAGGTTTTCTGCTCAGCACTAGCTTGCTTTCTCAGTGACCTTGCCTCTCAGGCAAGAGATATCTTCAGCAATAGGGTCTTACTATCTGTTTCTCAGGGGTTTTCCCATTCTTAAGTTAAAGAGGGATTCACCTATATTTTCTTTTGTTTAAAAACTATTTTTGGAAAAAAGTAAATAAAAACTATTTTGGGGCTGGAGAGATGGCTCAGCAGTTAAGGCACTTGCTTGCGAAGCCTAAGGACCATGTTTGATCTCTCTCCAAATCCCACATAAGCCAGACACACAAGTGACATAAGTACAAGGTTGCATACACGCACTAGGTGGCTCATGTGTCTGAAGTTTGATTGCAGGGCTGGGGGTCCTGGAAAGCAAATTCTCTCTCTCTCTCTCTCTCTCTCTCATAAAAAAAAATAAAATTGAAAACTATTTTGTGCTTACACATGTACACACACACGTGTATATGTGTGTATGTATGGGTGTCCCATAGTCTTTTACCACTGCAAATGAATACCTGATGCCTATGCCACTTTTTGTGTCTGACTTTAAGTGGGTGCTCGAGAATCAAACCCTATCCAAAAGGTTTTGTAAGCAAGTGCCCTTTAATTGCTGAGCCATCTCAGGGCCTCACCTATATTTTCTTCAAGGACTATATTTTCTTCACAGATGTTTTCCCATCATTTTCTTTCCCTGTAGTCTGTCCCCCATTTCTTCTTGGGCTCTGTTTGCGCGATTTTCGGTTACTGATTGTTCCATAGTTCTTTTTGTAATTACTGTTAATTCCTGATTTTCATGTTAGTTTCTGTCACTATGTTTTCAAGTTCCCCAAAATTTTTATTTCCTACAGCTCATGATCTACTTTCAATTCCATTTAGTATACTTAAGACTGTATTTCCTCAAAGGGTGGCGATGGGTCACTCTGTAGTTCTATTTATTGTTTAGCTCCCCAGAAGGCTCTGGAGGCCTGTCTCTATCCTTAGCCTCTAGAGTGTGTTTGTCAGAGCTGCTTCATGTCCTTGTCTGAGGACTGAGTGTGTGCAGGCTTGGCTTCTACTGACTGGTTGGTTTGTTTGTATTTGTTACAAGTATCTTTTTTTTTTTTTTTTTCTGGGCTTTCTACTCCTGCTTCTGCTTCTGCTTTGACAAGTACATCTGATGTTCAAACATGCTGAGGTCCCTTCAGTTGTAAATTACAAATCTGTTATTCTTTCAGTCTCAGGTAGATGTCTGATTTCATGTATTGCATATTCTTTAATGACTCATTTCATTTGAGAATAGAAGGACAAGAAAATTATATAAAAATAAAGCATTAAAACTAGCCTGCCTTGGTGACAAATACCTTTAATCCTACCACTCAGGAGGCTGAAATAGGAAGAAGGATTACTGTGAGTTTAAGGCTAGTCTTGGCTACAGATTGAGTTACAGATCAGCATGGGCTAGATTGAGACCCTGGTTTTAAAAAAGAAAAGATACTGTCAAGAATTGCTTCATGTTTGGCTGTTTTCTCAGCACTAATGAAATAGCATTTTCTGACCCAACTCCAATACTTCTAATTTTCTCGTATATAAATTTTATAGTTAAAGCCAATTGCAACCATAGAACAGGTGCCAAGTGAATAAGTTCAGATGGATCCTTACACATTGTAAACTATTATCAAAATGAAACTTACTGGGGCTGGAGAGATGGCTTAGTGGTTAAGGCATTTGCCTGCAAAGCCAAAGGATCCCTGTTTGGTTCTCCAGGACCCATTTAAGCCAGATGCACAAGGGGGTGCATGCGTCTGGAGTTTGTTTGCAGTGGCTGGAGGCCCTGGCACGCCCGCCCTCCTTCCCCCTTCCCTTTCTGTCTCTCAAATAAATAAATAAATAAAACATATTAAAAAAATGAAAGTTACTGAGACTCATACACAAATATGTCTACTAGTTTTGTTCCTTCTAGGAATAAATTTGTTCAAAATTGTTTGGGGGGAGAAAAAGAAGAGAAATCTTTAGAACTAAATATTGAGATGAGCCGTGAGGAAGACCCATGGGTAAGTCAGTAAGTCAGCACGAGGTTCTTGAGAAGATGCTTGCTACAGACTCAGACTGGGTCTTCTAGTCCCCACTTCCACAATGGGAGACTGCGACATACCCAAAACTAAAGGCTTTTGACCTAACCTGTCCTGCTCTTATTGGTAATTTTTTTTTTTTTTGGTTTTTGAGGTAGGGTTTTGCTGTAGCCCAGGCTGGCCTGAAATTTACCATCTCAGGGTGGCCTCGAGCTCACAGTGATCTTCCTATTTCAGCTTCCCAAGTGGTGGGATTAAAGCCATGTGCCACCATACCTGGCTTTATTTGTAATTTTTCATCATGTGCAATTCTCCTGTGTCACTCTGCATAGGATGAGTGGTGAGTGACAATTAGGATAAATATTGCCGTACTGTCATACTTCGTAGTCTGTGTGGCTTTTGGACAGTATAGTGTGTGAACAGTAGAGAAATGTGTTGCCATTTCTAAGGAATGGATCTGAACTGTGTGCACAGAATATCCATTGGATGGTAAATTGGGACTTTAGGTGGCAGGAGAAGGCAGTGAATCCAATTGGGGGTTATTATGAGGGAAAAACAGTTGCTTTTTCAAAAGTGAAGCTTGGGTCATGTGATTTGTGGCTGTGCTTATGCAGAAGCCATAGGTATAGACAATGAGATACTTGTTTAGTTCCTGAAAATTCCCCTGAGGATTAACTGTGTGTCTCAGTGACTCAGTTTCAATAGCTTCCATGTACCATGATGTCACAGGACACCACATGAATGGGCTTTAGAGTTGGCTATTTTCTCCACTTTTTTTTTTAAACTTTTTGCTTAGAAACCGGTAATAGTAACACCTACCTTGTGATAGCTTTATGAAGTATTTTAGGTGTATGGCATACCTGACAGAATGTCTATGTATTCTGGGCATTCAGAAAGTGTCCCTAGCCTCTGGCTATTCCTCTGCAGAATTGCTTGTTCATCAATTGTCTTGTGTTCTTAGTTAAGATTTCTAATGCTGAATCTCTAAATCTTACTTTTTTTTCCACTGGAATTTAATTGTTTGGGAAAGTGGAAACGTCTTTTTCTTCAGAATTAAGGAACCTTGATAAAACAGGTTATTATTTTGCTAATTTCTCTCATTATAATTTATATAGTACTTCTATAAATTTTGATTTTAGAATGCTACATTAGCTTGTTAGAACTGCTATACCTAAATCCCCCAGACTAGGGGGAGTTTGAGATCAGGTGCGAGTAGGGCTGGTTTCTGAAGAGGCCTTGGTCTTTGTCTTGCCGATGTCCACCTTCTTGTGTCCTCATGTGGTTTTTTCTCTGTACACGCACATCCCTGGTATCTTACAAGTACACAGGTCCTGTTGCACCAGGGCCATAGTCTTCTGTCTTCATTTAACCTCATTACCTTGGCAAAGCCCTTGGTTTTGGAAGGATGCAGTGTAGGGATGGGAGTTGGGGTGGAAGCTTGACCCCACTGATTTCCTTGGCTGGGAGAAGCCCACGACTAGGTCTTCGCTTCAGAAGCATGGTCGATGCAGAACATCTCACTTTGTGACACAGAAATAGGTTTTATGTGTTTATTTGCCTTTTCTAGTTGGAGGTTGCTTTTAGTAAATCAAGCTAAAGATTTATTTTTCTTTATCATAAGCTCCTCCCTAAGAGGTGTGAATTTTTAATATTTTTGAGACAGAGAGAGAGAGAGACAGAGAGAGACACAGAGAGAGAATGTGTGTGTGTGTATGGGCATGGGTGTAGAAATAAGAGGTCTGTTCTCTCCTTCCACCTTCTTTTGAGACAGGTTCTCTCTTGTTTTTGCCACTAGATGGGTGAGTCTAGCTGGCCCAGGAGCTTCTGCTTTCTATTGGTTCCATGTCCCATTTGCTGTGGGCATGTTGGAATTATAGACAAGTATACTACTTTCTATCTCACTTTCTGTGGGGCTGGGGATACGGCCATCTCCTCATCCCCAGAAGCATTATTATTCAAGAATAAAAGTCTAGCTTTTAAATATCTTTATCATATTCTACTGTAATCTTGGGGTGGGATTTGCTTATAATTTTACTTATATTATCTAATGCTGTAAGTTGAGGCCATGCTCAGCTAGCTGTTAATAGTTAAGTGTTAGCATCTAACTGCTTTAAGGGCAGGATAATGAAAACCTGTGTCCCAGCATCTGGAAAAAGGCAATCAAGAAGGGATTTCAGGGGGCTGGAGAGATGGCTTAACAGTTGAGGTGCTCACCTGTGAAGCTTAAGGACTCAGGTTCAATTCCCCAGTACCCATGTAAGCCTGATATACAAGGTAACAGATGCATCTAGAGTTTATATGCAGTGCTGGAGGCCCTGATGTGCCAGTTCTCTGTCTTCCCCCTTTCTCTAATAAATAAATAAAAATAAAATTTAAGAAGGGATTTCAGGGAGTGAGTGAGCTCCTGCTAAGTACAAGTATTTGTTCTGGAAGCCCAAGGACCTGAGTCTGTATCTCCAGCTCCCATGAAAAGGCCAGGAGGGTGTGTCGGCCTGCCTGTAATCCCAGGGCTGTAGAGGCAGAAAGCTAGAAAGAGGGGACAGCTAGCTAACTAGACTATCCAAACGGCCAGCTCTGGGTTTAAGTGAGACACACGATAGCTATAAATATGGTGAAGAGGGCTAGGTAGATGGGTTGATGGTTAAAGGCACTTGCTTGCAGAGCTTGCCAACCTGGGATCCATTACTCAGAATTCATGTAAAGCAAGGTGCATAAAGTGATGCATGCATCTAGACTTGGTTTGCAATGTAAGAAGTCTCCCTGTGTAGGCTGGTTGAGCTCTGCCAAGTGCAAGTAGACAAGTCCCTGCCTGGACATCAGGGCTTCTCAGGAGTCTCCTCCTCTGTAAACTTGGCCCTTGAGGACTCTCATTCTCACAGGGGCCATATGCGAGCCTATATACAATCAGTCTGCTGACTGGGGCATGATGACGCTGGAATGGTTGTGTAATTACAGATGCTTTCTTCACTCCAGTGGAGAAAGTCAATGTCCTGGGCATTATCAAAGCTGGCAAGATGTCCACAAAACAATCCCAAAGGTAACCCTGTGAGTCAGTTGGCCTATCATGTGGCAGTAGGGCTGGTGTTTTGAAGTCCCTGCAATGCAGCAAGGAAGACCCTGCTTTTCAGCTCCACACTGGCCCAGGGTATAAGATCACATCAAGCCAGCATTTGGCAGTAGTTGGAAAAAGAGTTAATGTTTAAAAATTACTTTTGCTTAAACTCTGTATCTTTCTATTTGAAATCAGGTGCAACCTTTGAGGAAATTAACCAGCACTGGGACTGGCTGGAACAGAATCTCCTCCATACCTTGTCTGTCTTTGACAACAAAGATGACATTGCCAGCTTTGTCAAAGGGAAGGTAAAGGTAGGTCCCTGGTTTTAATAATTTCACATCCCCAACTTTCTTTAACATCTTGACTGCACCTTACTTCAGTTTTTTCCACTTAATGGAGTTAAATATTTTGACTTGATGCATAAAGTAAAGGGAATTTAACTTGTCTTCTGTCAAGCTTTGTAGAGTCAAGTCCAGCAAAATACATATGCCTTTGAAAAAATGATTTCATTCTCTGATCTAGTATCTGGAATGTCTTATAAGAATGCAGGGCCCTTTTCATTTTAGGAAGAAACCCGTCTAGCTTAGAATTTTTTTTTTTTTTTTTTAGTTTTTCGAGGGTCTCACTCTAGCTCAGGCTGACCTGGAATTCACTATGTAGTCTCAGGCTGTCCTTGAACTCACAGCGATCCTCCTATCTTGGCCTCCTGAGTGTTCTCATCCTTTGGTGACTAGGGTTTACTTGTTAGATTAGGTGAAAGCAGAGGCCACCACAGTATCCTCTGGGCAAACCTTTCGCCTGGGGGTGAGGGCAGGTCTCTGCCATGAATGGGGACGTGCCAGCCCGTGAATCTACTCCTGGTCTACCTGGCTGTGGCTGTGTTCCATGCATTAGTGCTGAGGATTAGTGAGGACAGTGCTGTCTCAGAACCAGCACGACAGTGATAAGTATTTCTTTCCATTCTCTCCCTCCTTCCGTCTTCTCTCCCTCTCTTTTTCTCTTCTTCTCTCCTTCACTCTCTCCTTCCCTGTCAAAATCAAGCCCTTTGTGCATACTACAAGGATTCTACCACTGAACTGTACCTCCAACCTGTGGTTTTTTTTTTTCTCTTGCATATAACCCAGACTTGTTTTGAACCCATGACCCCTTTCCTTAGCCTTCTGGGTCCTACTTTTCTTGGTCTAATATGGATTCTAGTCCCCCACTCCCCTTCAAGTTAGGTGTTTATCTTAATTGGGAGGAAGGCAATTCATTTCTGCTACAGTATTTTCAGAAATGCTTGTTCTGTGCCGGGCGTAGTGGTGCATGCCTTTAATCCCAGCACTCAGGAGGCAGAGGTAGGAGGATCACAGTGAATTCGAGGCCACCCTGAGACTACATAGTTAATTCCAGGTAAGCCTGGGCCAGAGTAAGACCCTACCTTGGGGAAAAAAAAAATGATGTTCAACACTTTCATGCTAAAATAACTTTAAAAATGAACTCCTTTCCTAAGCACACACCTATATCTTATCTCTGGGAGGCTGAAGGAATCAAACATAGTAGACACAAGCATGAGTTTTGTAATGAGACTAGCTAAAAAATAACAATAAAACATTTAAGTCTCCTGGAGTGAGCTGAAGCAGGGGGGATCTGAGAGTAGAAGTTTGCATCTGTCCTCTCCTCTCTTCTGACCAGATCCAGAGGATCTGTGCTTTTCTATCAATGTCTTACATCTCACACATTTGCCACCATGTGAAACTAGGCTAAGAAATAACTTCTGACTTGCACTGGATCTGTAACTAGGTGTTGCAGTGCACTGGAGATAGGAGGCTGTGTGGCCACCATAGTGAGTATGCATGAAGCTTCTAGAGTCTGCTCTCATCTATATCTGTTTGCTCTGGAGCCCTCATAAAAACTCCAGGGTGGCCGGGCATGTTGGCACACGCCTTTAGTCCCAGCACTCAGGAGGCAGAGGTAGGAGGATCACCATGAGTTCGAGGCCACCCTGATACTACATAGTGAATTCCAGGTCAGCCTGAGCTAGAGTGATACCCTACCTCGGAAAACTAAAACAACAACAACAACAATAACAAAACACAACTTCAGAGTGCATCAGTTCCAGAGCAAGGGGAGAACTAAACATTTGTCATATATAAAGCAAACTAAAAATTCTTAATTATTATCTTATTGTTCATAATGTTAAATAAGATTTGGAAAATAAAAACACAATGAAGAAATTTTAAAAGCAGTTAATTTCATTAGCTTTCAGAGTTATTTTAAAAATAAATTTAGATGACATTATCTCAATGTCCAGGTTTAATTTCTAAAATAAGTCAAGTGCTGAGGATTAGGTGAGAACACTAAAAGTAGCCTTGTCTCAAGGAATATAGGCCTTCATGAGACATACCTATAACCTGTGTTAATAAAGGAGAGGATTAAAATTATATCATTTGTTCAAATATTTTAACTTTGGGTTGGGGAGATGGCTCAGAGGTTAAAGGTACTTGTTTTCAAAGTCTGCCAGCCTGTTTTTAATTCTCTAGTACTCACATAAAACCAGATCTACAAAGTGGCACATGCATCTGGAGTTTGTTTACAGTGGAAAGAAGTTCCCTTGTGTTCTTGTTTTCTCTTTCCTTGCAAAACATTTTTTAGTTTAAAATTTAACTTTTTTGACAACTTTCATACATGTACATTATGCATTTTGAACATAATCCTCTCCCATTACTTTCATTTGTCCTTCCTATAAACATATCTTTAAAATTCAATCAAGTTTGTGAGGCCCAGCATGCTGGAGCCCTAAAATAGCTGCTCATGTGGGAATACCAACAAGGTATTTTTTTGAGAGGGAGAGAGAGAGAGAGAGAGAGAGAGAAACAGAGAAAGAGGAAGAGGCAGAGAGAGAGAGAGAGAATGGGTGTGCCAGGGCCATTTCAGCTGTTGTGAACGAACTCTAGATGCATGTGCCACCTTGTGGGCAAGCGCGGCATTGCATGTTTGCATCACTTGTGCCTGGCTAAATGTGGGACCTGGAGAATCAAACACGCATTCTTAGGCTTGACAGGCAGCCACCTTAACCACTAAGCCATCTCTTCAGCCCCCAACAAGGTATTTTGAGTGAGGAGTTTTACAGTGAGCTCTTAGGGTGTGGGATCAGCGTTGGTTTATTTACTAGCCACAGCTGGCATTCTTCTAGACTATGAAAGGTCCATATCATTAATAAAAACAATTGTGCACTCAAAAATCTTTGTGTTCTCTCCTGTAATCCATACTGGGTGCTTTGACCTCAGGGAACTTGACCTCCTGGAACTTGACCTCCCTTTTACCTTGGAGGACCACAGAATGCATAGGGTGCCAAAATGGTTCTTTTTCATTGTCACTGTCACATCATTGCTAACTTTATCTCAACATTTTTTTATCAAGATGAAGAAGACAGTCATGAATGTATTTCTAAATTCTTAGCCTTTAGCTCATATCTGAACAACTCTTCAAGGTTGATGTACTTAGTTCACGTGCAAGATCGGGTCTCTGTGTCCCTCGTGTCAGTTAGTCCTCTGTTCCTGTGACACATACCTGAGCAAGTCAACCTGAACAGAGAAGAGGCTGGTTTTGGCTCACAGATTTAGAGGCTCCTCTCCGTGGCTGGTCGTCTCTTGCTTTGGGTCCCATCACAAGGCAGCCCATGGAGGGAGAGAGAGCATGGCAAGCAGAGCTGCCCATCTCATGAGCGGTCAGGGGTCAGGGAGAGAAAAGGGGACCCTGGTATCCCCTTCAAGAGCACTCGTTCAGTTACATAAAGCCTTCCCTCTCTAAAGTTCTACAGCCTCCCAGTAGTGCCACCCTGGGGATGGAGCAGTCAACACATGGAGCCTTGGGGCTATTCATGTTCCAAAGTGTAGCATCCCTATAGGGAATAACAGGAGGATTTGGAAAATCATTTGAGAACTGGTCACATGATTCAAGCCAGTGAGTGCCTGAATGAGAGACTGGGTGGCATGGAAGCATTCTAGGTTCCTTAGGCCCAGTGCCCATCCATTTTCCCTTGGCTCAGCTTACTAGATAAGAACCGACCGTTCTTGTTCTTTCTGTGCCTCAGGCTCTGATCGCTGAGGAGAGCAGTAGCAGACTGGCGGAGCAGGAGGAGGAGCCTGAGAAGTTCCGAGAAGCCCTGGTGAAGTTTGAGGCCAGGTTCAATTTCCCCGAGGCAGAGAAGCTGGTCACTTACTATTCCTGCTGCTGCTGGAAGGGCCGGGTGCCCCGCCAGGGTTGGCTCTACCTCAGCATCAACCACCTCTGCTTCTATTCCTTTTTCCTGGGCAAAGAACGTAAGTGTGGTCAGAAAAGTGGCCAGAGCATTTTGGTCCTCCACAATTAAGTCAGCCCTGGGGTTGCTTACTTAGCATTGCTTCGAGAAGATATTAGTGGGACTATTTACACAACTGAAAACTTAAATAGTTGAGATGACTGCAGGTAATTCTTGGTTAATTTCCACATGACTTGTACAGATAATTATGTGTAATTACATAGGCTAGAACTACTTGTGGGACTTGATTTTTGAAAGGCTTATTCTTCTCATGCCCATAAGCAACATTTCTGTATAACTCTTTAGATTGTTAAAGAATTTTAACTACTGCAGACTGCTTTAAAAACACAATATGAACTGGATATGATGGTGTACACCCTTAATCCCAGCACTAGGAGGATTAAAAATCCATAGTACCTGGCTGGAGAGATAGCTTAGTGGTTAAGGCACCTGCCTCCTAAGCCTAAGAACATTGGTTCCAATCTTCAGCAGTTCCAATCTCCAGGTCCCACCTTTAGCCAGATGCAGTGATGCAAGGGAGCAATGCCGCACTTGACCACAAGGGGGCGCACACATCTGGATTTCGTTCGCAGCCGCTGAGAGACTGCTGTGGCGCCCATTCTCTATCTGGCTCCCTCTCTCTCTGTCTCTCTCTGTGTCTCTCTCCAAAAAAAAAAAAAAATCCATAGTACCATAACAATGACTGAGTATTCCTAATTGAGTGGAATATATTCTTTGCTGCTTAGTGGTTTTGTGTATGTGTGTGGTGCTGCAGGTTGAATGCAGGGCTCATGCTTGGGAGGCAAGAACTTTGTCACTCAGTTAAACCCCTGGCCCACTCTTTACTGGTTCAATACCCAGCCCTGCAGGTGATGACTGCTATGTGCCCAGTTGTTTCTGGGGGTTATCAGCATCCACCTGCGGTTCAGGTACTGCTTGAATCTCACATGCTTGTCCAGTGTCAGTTACTGGCCTAGCCATTCCAAGGTGAAAAATAAAAGCCATAGTTAATTGTACATTGAATGTTTCTGAAGGTCTTCCTGGCTGGCGCTGGAGCTTGGTTGGTAGATTGCTTGCCTAGCATGCACGGTCCTGGGTTCAGACTCCAGCACAGCATAAATCTAGCATTGTTGTATGTAACCCAATCACTCCAGGGGTAGATGTAGGCAGGAAGATTAGAAGTTCAAGGTCACATTCATGTACATATTGAATTTGAAGTTGGCATGGGCTAAAGATCTCATTGCAAACCAACCAACCAACCAGCCAACAAACAAAAAAGTCACTCCCATTAAAAGTGCTTCCAGAACAAGGTAACACCTCAGATGTCAGTGCAGGGTGCATGGATCCTACACATATACATGTTTACATATGTATTTTTCACTTTAAAAATATTTTTATATACTTAGTGTGTGTGAATATGAGCATACCAGGACCTCTTAACACTGGAAATGAACTCCAGACACATGTTCCATGTTGTGTATCTGCCTTTATGTGGGTACTGGAGAATCAAACCTGAGCTGTTAGGCTTTGCAAGCATGTGCTTTTAGCTGCTGAGCCATCTCCTCAGCCATATATCTATATATAATTTTTCTTCATTTATATTTCAAGTGAAACCATTGGGAGGAACCCTTTTGTGTCTGGTGAGGCCAGCTTCCTGTACATAGTGTATTCTTTTTCTACCTTACCAGGCTCATTGTGATACTCCAGGACACACACCCTATTTGCCCATCCCTTCCCATCCTTGGAATGTGCCCTGGCTTAACCTCGGACATTCTTGATCTTCTTTCTAAAGTGCTTTTCAAGTTGAACACTCTTCCTTTCCCTATGCTTACCCTGTTTAAAAACATCTTTTCATCATTCCCAACCCAATTTAGATTTGTCATCTACAGGAAGCCTTCCCTGAGATCTATATAATTTACACTTGTTGCATTCAGGTTCACATTGCTGGCAGAAATCACCCGACCAAGAGCAGCTTGTGGAGAAAAAAAAAAAAAAAGAGGTTATGTTGTCTTACAGACTCAAGGGGAAGCTCCATGATGGCAGGGGAAAAATGACAGCATGAGCAGAGAGTGGACATCATCTCCTGGCCAACATCAGGTGGACAACAGGAACAGGAGAGTGTGCCAAACACTGGCAAGGGGACACTGGCTATAATACCCATAAGCCTGCCCCCAACAATACACTGCCTCCAGGAGGCATTAATTCTCAAATCTCTATTAGTTGGAATCTAGGATTCAGAACACCTAAGTTTATGAGGAACACCTGAATCAAACCACCATAACATATTTGTAGATTTAACAAATATTTTATTTATTTGCAAGGAGAGAGAGAACAATTAAGATTGGGTGTACCAGTGCCTCTTGCTATTGCAAATGAACTTCAAATACATGCATTATTTTGTGCATCTGGCTTTACGTGGGTGCTGGCAATCAAACCCAGGTCGCGCCTTAACTGCTGAACTTAACTCTCCCGCCCCATATTTGTGTGTTTTTGTGCTGGATTCCATCAAGTCTGGCTGCTTACATATTTGCATGCCAGTTTTTCTTATTTGAATGAGTTTCTTAAATGAAGGGCATATTACCTACTTTTACTTATGTGATCAAAACTACTGACACTACTACTAATAGAAATTACAAAAGGGAAGAGGATTAAATTTGGCTCACAGTTTTGGATGGTTCCATCTGTGGCTGCTCGGACACATGCACTTGTGCCTGACATCATGACAGTGGAAATGAGTTGCAGAAGAGCTTTACCTCCTTGCAGACTAGGAGGAGACAGACAGACAGGAAGGCACCAGGGCCCCCCTATGATCTACTTCTCCCAAATAGGTTTCACTTACTAAAGATTTTAGACCCTCCCAAAAAATAGTATCACCAGTTAGAGACTAAGACTCCTAAAGGTGAGACTTTGGGGGTTACATTTCATATCCACACCATTTCACAAGGATCTTCACAAGAATTGCTTAATAAACCAAAGTTGGTGGTGTAAATGGACTGTGTATGTTTGTGTTTGTAAAAAACTATATGAAATCATTTAGAAGTAGCTGGATCTTATTCTCAAACCTCACATAGAAATGATGCCTTTGAAATTATTAAAGCACTGAAGATAGGATTTAAAATGGAAAGAAATGGTGGATGTAATATTCCCTGCTTAATTCAAAGAGGAGAGAAATTGTTTTCTTATATTTATCAATGATTGCCAATTATGTTAGGATGACTGGAAAAGAATGAAGGATTCCTAACATTGATAATATTTATCATCTTAGGTTTTGCATACCTGTCTGATAAGCCACCAGATAGAAGGCTTCATGGTATCCCTTTGCTTGGCACTAGCATGTAATAATCCTTGTATCGTGACATTTGAGACTAGAACACACATTTCAAAAATGAAGTATTGATTCTGTACTATTGAATGTTTTTAGGAGACAGATTTTCTCTGTGTTGCTCAGGCTGACCCTGAACCCTGGGCTCGCATGATCCTTCTGTCTCAGTCTTCTCTCAAGTGTCATCTGACAGAGTCTGAAAATGAGGTCATGAACATTTCGTACTCCTTTGTCCCCTGCCTTCCTCCATGATGGTAGTTTTGTTTCAATTTGGGTGGACTGAGAAAGTTCTGCATAACTGTTTAAGTATCCTTGAGAAAGTTTGTGAGTTGTTAACTTGATGTTACAGAACGATGCCCCCTGGGTGTATGGAGTAGCCTGTACCTTCTGAAGTTTCAGGTAAATCTGTAGAAAGTTATGTGACTGTGTCTTTGCCAGGAACCACCACATTACCTATTCTTGAGTCCCTTGCCTAGCTTAAGACACATTTGCATGTTGCTTTAAGGAAAGCTTTGGACTCTTGCTTGGTTACAACTCAAATTTGACTCAAATTTTGTTGTTGTTTTGTTTTTGTTTTTTGAGATAAGGTCTCACTCTAGCTCAGGCTGATCTGGAATTCACTATGTAGTCTCAGGATGGTTTTGAACTCATGGTGATCCTCCCACCTCTGCCTTCCAAGTGCTGGGATTAAAGGCGTGCGCCACCACGCCCAGCTTTTGGCTCATATTTTATGACATTGATACACATTTGTCTTTTTGTTTACAGTTAAACTTGTAATCCCTTGGGTCGATATCCAGAAATTGGAGAGAACATCCAATGTCTTTCTCACGGATACTATCCGGATCACCATGCAGAATAAGGAACGTGACTTTTCCATGTTTCTGAACCTAGAGGAGGTGTTTAAGATTATGGAGCAACTGGCAGATGTGACACTCCGGAGACTGCTGGATAATGAGGTCTTTGACCTGGACCCTGACCTGCAGGAGCCGAGCCAGATCACCAAGAGGTAGAGCTTCAGTTTCATAGTGTCCTTAGCCTTTAGGGGGCACCCATGTTTGGTGCTTGGTCTTCATGTACATGTGATTTTAGTAGGCAGGGTCACCTCTCTGCATGCCCAGGACATTGGCTCCAGGATTTCTGCACATGCCAAACGCATAGATGTCTAAGTCCCTTGTGTAGACTAGTGTAATCTTTGTATATGGCCTATACACAAACTCCCAGATACCTAATACACATGTAAGTAGTTGCACTGTGTTGTTTAGGGAAATCCTGGCAAAGATAATAATTAGAAATGTTTATCACCCATTTCCTTTATGTGGTACACTTTGATATCTGGATATAGTTCTTCTCTTGTTCAGATAATTTAGTATAGAACATGGAATCCTCATAATAGAAATTGTTTAAATATTGGTACTATGTTAGTGAATATTAAAATTTTTTAACCACTAGTAATTTACTTAAATTTTTAAAACTTTGTTTTACTATTTCTGGGGCTGGAGAGATGGCTTAGCAGTTAAGGTGCTTGCCTGCAAAGCCAAAGGATCCAGGTTTGATGCCCAAGGACCCACGTAAGCCAGATGCACATGCACAAGGTGGCACATGCGTCTGGAGTTCATTTGCAGCAGCTAGAGGTCCTGAAGTACCCATTCTCCCCCGCCCCCTCTTTCTCTCAGATAAATGAAGAAAAATTAAAAAAAAAAAAGTCTGTCCTTTTTTCATTGCAAACCTCTAAGGAGATGAGTGAAATGTAGATGCTATGCATTTGCTTGTGAGAGAACTTGGTCCTGCAGTGTCAGACATTTGGGCTGAATACTACAGATTGAATTTATCTTGATGCTCTGAAATTCAGTGCTGGAGCACATTAGGTAACTTGTTTTCAGATTAGAAACACTCAGTTTAAAACATCTATACAAATATTCCAAGAGCCAAAATTTTTAATGTTTGAGTCACTTCAGGTCCCAAACATTTCAGAGTGGGAATATTCAGCCTGTATTGAAGCTCCTTCAAAGCTCTAAAGTCTAATGTTCAGTGATGAAAGAAAGTCTCTAAAGAAAATAAAGATTCAGTATTTCTCATACACATACCATCCTTCCTAAACATCTTGGAAACGTGCCTCTCTAATTATTGGTCTGTGAATAGCAGTGTGTTTAGTTTCCATGTTTTGGGGAAGTATTTACATCTCTTCCTGCCATATGCAGTAATTTTAGACTGAGCGTGCATCATCACAAGCAAGGCAGAAATTTAAAACCAACTTCCATCCCCCTTTTTGAGTAAAATTTCAAATGGTTTGATCTTACCTCTGATAATCTGAGATTCTGTAAGACAGAAGGTACATGTATCTCCCTTATAAGGGAAGACTTGGAGCTCAGTTTATTTTTTATTTTTTATTTATTTGTTTGTTTTTTTTTGAGAGAGACACAGAGAGAGACAGAGAGAGAGAGACAGAGAGAGGGAGAGGGAGAGGAAGACAGAGATGGGCGTGCCAGCAGTGTCTCAGTTGCTGCGAATGAAATCCAGATGTGTGCGTCCCCTTGTGGTCAAGTGCGGCATTGCGCCCTTGCGTCACTTTGCATCTGGCTAAACCTGGGACCTGGAGATTGGAACCGCTGGAGATTGGAACCGGTGTTCTTAGGCTTAGGAGGCAGGCGCCTTAACCCCTAAGCCATCTCTCCAGCCCTCAGTTTTTTTTAAATACTTAATTCCAAGTACTTGTGTATTGCCCCCATCAGTGTGTTGGAATCCTTGCTGTCATATTTCTTTACATCTCTTCAGTAGTTGGTATTTGAGTCATTCTAGTCTTGCTTATCGACAGCTGTTAAAACGACCAAGCAGAAACTAGGGAGCTAACCCAGTCAGTAAAGTGCTTGTCTTACAAGCATGAGGACCTGAGTTTGGAGCTCCAGGATCCACGTACAAATGCCAGATGTAGGGGCTGGAGGGATGGCTTAGCGGTTAAGGTATTTGCCTGCAAAGCCAAAGGAGCCCGGTTTGATTCTCCAGGACCCATGTAAGCCAGATGCACAAGGGGGTGCATGCATCTGGAGTTTGTTTGCAGTGGCTGGAAGCCCTGGTACACCCATTCTCTCTCTCTCTCATTCTGCCTCTTGCTCTCTCTCTCTCTCTCATTCTGCCTCTTGCTCTCTCTCTCAAATAAATAAATAAAAGTAAAATATTTTTTTAAATGCCAGATGTAGTGCTCATCTGTAATCCCAGTGCTGGGAGGTGGAGACCAGAGGATCCTGTTTTCTAGCTAATCACACTAGTCTGCTTGGCTAGTTCCAGCCACAATTCCAGAGCCCCAAATTACAAAGTTTTGGGTGTATGGGTTATTAAACCACTCATGTGAACCATGTTAACTGCACATGTGTATGCATCTGGATGCCTGTGAATTACAGTCCTATTTAGGCATGAGCCACCTACTAGTCAGTCACATGGCTGTTGGGATTTTAGATGCTGTCATCTAAAATTAGATAAAATTAGATGATGGCCCCACTTCCATATGTAACATTTTTAGTCTGGGTGGAAGTGAGGAATGAAGAGGAAGATTAAAGGTTAAAGGTCTGTGGCATCTAATTCCCTTCTGGTCAAATCAAATGTTTTAGAAGAAAAATCATCAGTGTGGGAAGTGTTCATTTATATTCCAGGGTTGGGGCAGCTCTACAAGCCTTCCTTTCTCCCTGTTCCTGCTCCTGCGCATAGTCAACCCTGGGAAGTATAAGAAGAGAAGAGAGAAAAGGCAGAAAGGACCCTTGGGATAGCCAGTGCTAGGCTTCCAGGGGTTCATGGGTACCTGGGGCTGGCTCTAAGACATGTGGGATTCTGGTCCCCAGTTGTCAACTGCATGGCTAGGGACTTTTGAAAGTAGAAAGTCCAGGATGCCTGCCCTTGGGTATCTCCCATCAGCAGCCTTTGTCATGGATATGTCAGCCTGTGGGTGTAAACAGGTAATGACTCAGTCCCCTGGGCGC
Organism: Orientallactaga bullata; assembly: GCA_004027895.1. Lineage (NCBI taxonomy): Eukaryota > Metazoa > Chordata > Mammalia > Rodentia > Dipodidae > Orientallactaga > Orientallactaga bullata. The sequence continues at coordinate 16,823 of PVKW010010609.1, forward strand.
TTTGCCAATAGAGCTAGTTTAAGAAAACAGTCTCCTCAAAGCCAGGCAAGCTGGAATGATCCCCTCCCCCCTCCAACTCTCTTTTCCTTGATCCATTTTCACTTCCCTTCCCAGATGACAGCTTTTGAATGGTGCCCTTGGGGTCATGGGCCTAGTTACGGAGCATCTGATTACTGTTAGTCACCCTGATCCTGTGGTCATTCCACTGGGGTTTATAGACCCTGGCCTGACCACACCTTAGTGAGGGAGAGAAGGGCTGGTGCTTTGCTGTCACCCCTCCCCAACTGACGGGAGGATTGAGAGTTGGCCCAGCTCACCCAGTGTTGAGGGGATTTAGGACAGGGATTCTCCTGCATGTCATCCCAGATCTCAGAAGGCAAAGTGACAGGCAAGGAGCTGCTGCCCAGACAAAATGGAGGGCAGGGAATAAACTGATCTTGAAAATTCCAAACAAAAGGAGTATTCCTTGAAGTTAGGTAGGATAAAATAAGATATCCAGCTAATGCAAGATTTTGGGCCTTGGGAGGGATTTCACAGACTTGTGAACTCTAATTTTGTGGTCCTTATCCTATTTTAAACAAAAATTGTTAAAAATAGACTAGATAAGGATAAATTATTGATTTTATTTAGGGAGAAATCATAATTCATGAGGTTTATTTAGGGGAAATTGGTATGTAGGAAAAGGCCAGAGCAGTTCCACACACACGTGGAAGACAAGATGTAGAAGCCCATACACAAAAAGATTTAGAAGAAAACACGCATTTGTGTGGGAGGCAAGGCATAAAAATTTCATCCCAAGACTCCAAAAGGAAGACAGTTAAGTGATGACGGTGTAAGGAAGAAGATGACGGCGGCAAGCGCCACAGCAGAGACCGGGAAATTCAGATGAGAAATGAATACTAAAGAACGTCAAGAGAGTCCTTATACCCATGGAAATCCTGAGTGCAGAAGATTTACACATGTAGTAAGCCCACAGTTTAGAGAAAAGACACACACGGTAGACTCAGAGATCAAAGATAGATCATACATGTAATAAAAATGAGATCTTATCCCAAAGCATGACACAGATAGAAGGCAAGCAGGGGATGCCCAGGCTGAAGGAGCTTTCTCTCCCTCTCTGCAGAGCTGAGGCAAAGAGAGGCAGGCTTATGTGTCCAGACAGGCAAGATCACAGGGCAGAGAGAGTAGAGATCAATACAGTCAATTAAAAATGGATTTTGAGCTGGGCGTGGTGGCACATGCCTTTAATCCCAGCACCCGGGAGGCAGAGGTAGGAGCATCACCATGAGTTCAAGGCCACCCTGAGACTACTTAGTGAATTCCAGGTCAGCCTGGGCTAGAGCGAGACCCTGCCTCGAAAAAGCACACACACACAAAATAAATAAATAAACAAACAAATAAATAAATAAAATAAAAATGGATTTTATCATCAGACTCAGGCAAGTGAGGAGAAGACCAGATTGGTTTGCAGATTCAGGAGACTGACCCCAAGGCGACCCCACCAAGGTCGTGTGCTCGGCTGTGGAGGTGGCAGAGGCGCTGTAGCCCTTGTGGGTGAACCTGGGTTGCACACACTACTACTTCTGTGGGGTGACATCTTCTGGTTCTCCTTGGGCTCCTCTTCCGAACAGAAACTGACTAAAAGCAGCTTTCTCCTTACTTCTTCACAGCTATGTGTGTGGGTATAAAGTGGGGGATGGTTAGAAAGGTTGTGAGCTCCTTGTGATACCGATAAATCTGGGGGGCCAGAGTGCTTTCTGGTACCCCAAAACCCTAGATTAGTGTCTGTTAATTAACCAAGGAATTGACAATCCTGACTAAAAAGAATGATTTTTATGTACTTTTTTTTTTTCTTTCCCGAGGTAGAGTCTCACTGGCTGACTTAGAACTCACTAGCCTTGGGCTGGCCTCGAGCTCCCAGAGATCCTCCTACCTTTGCCTCCTGAGTGCTGGGACTGTTTAACCGTGCATACCTCCTGCACCTGCTGTCTCCATTCCCCCTCTAAACCTAAAACTCATGGTTAGAGCCTATAAAACAGATGAACTTGGGATCACTGAACTCCTTTATCTTTCTCTTTCCAGTATGCTCACATTGAAGAAGTATCTGCTTTTTGTCATTATCTGTCTCTTAATCTGCATATTGGGGACAGGTATCTAAGCCTCACCAGTTAGGGCTGCCAGAACCCAGACTTTGACACTAAGAACTCTGGTTACATTTTGAGTTGAGTACACATTTGAGAAATGAAGTATTTTGTACGTGGACTAGGGCAGAGGAAAAATATTGTTTTCATGTTGCTAAATCTTGGCATTTCCCAGAGTACAAACACATAGGGCATGGGTCTGGGGTGGCCATGTAATGTACAACCACTGAAGAAAGCCCCAGTGTATTCCTGTAGGGGATACACTTGGCTGTAGCGGACCCAGTTTGCCCTTCCTTAACATAGAAATGCAGGAGTCACTGGTAGGTGTCCTGTCTCATGCGTGGATAGAGATCCTTGAATGTGAGTTAGTGGAGGAGGAGTCAGCCTACTCCAGGCTCTCATGCAGCCCCAGTGTGGCTTTGAAGCAACATTAAGGTAGCATTGACTTGAATGTCCAGAGAAGGAGAGTTGCCTGTAAGACCCAGCTGGAGTTTTTTTTTAAAAAATATTTTATTTATTTGAGAGAGAAAGAGGCAGAGAGAATCAATACTTCAGAGCCTCTAGCCACTGCAAATGAACTCCAGACACATATGCCACCTTGTGGGTCCTGGGGAATTGAACCTGGGTCCTTAGGCTTCACAGACAAGTACCTTAACCACTAAAGCCATTTCTCCTGACCCAGATGGAATTCTTCATAAAAGTGTTCTAAATGGTAGATGATATGAGAGGGAAGTGTGTGTGTGTGTGTGTGTATGTGATGTATATGTGGGTACATGATGTATGTATATGTGTGACTGTGTGCATACCATGGTGCTCATTTGGTGGTCAGAGGAAAACCTTGAGTTGTTGTTGGTCCTTGCCTTCCCTTGTTTGAGACTCAATTTCTCTTGCTGTTTGCTCCTGCTAATGCCAGAGTAGCTGGCCCACTGGCTTTGGAATTCTCCTGACTCTGCTTTCCATTGTCTGCCATAGGTATGTAGGTGTGTTGGGATTATAGACACATGGGCCACTATGTCTAGCTTTACATGGGTAACTGGAATCGGAACTCTTAATCATTAGACTTGCATAGCAAGTGTTTTTAAGCACTGAGTCATCTGCTTAGCCCTAAGACCTATTTTTGACACATCTTTGTCTAATCTAAGAGGGACAGATCTAATATAGACTAAATCAGTTTTGGATTTGTGCAAAAAGGTTTCTTGGATCTGAGATCTTAGGAATTAAACCTGTTTTTAAAAGATGGACACATAGTCTAGAACTTTCCTCTAGGTATAAATGGTTAACTTACTAATTTGAGCTCCACTGCTTCTAGGGTAGCCACCATCCTCTCTGGTGCATCTGCAGACCTCCAACTTCACATGCCCAGTGTTAGGTCATGAACTTCTGTATGCTAGTCTTTCTATGGACAGAGGTATTAGAAGGTCTAAGAAGGAAGTTAAAGCCAGTGGGCTGTTTTTGAGGCTGATCAGAAAAAAATTGACATATTTAGCATCAAAATTACCACCTTCTTGGGACAGGACTGAAAGGATGGGCTTACCCTGACCTTTGCAAAGAGTGGATCTCTCACCACACACCTGTTTTCACTTCAGCTGTTCAAGAAACTGAAATAATGTTATAGCACACATACTTAGGGTGCAATTAGAAGACAGCTTTCTAAGTGAGTATGGAAAAGAACTCAGCTCTTAAAGTCCTTCCTGCTTTCTTAAGTTGAGGGTTCCAGTGTCTGGCTACCATATATCCAGACAGGAGACTGTGCCATACAGCAGGCTGCTCAGAAGTCAGAGAAGCTGACTGGATTGAGCTCTTGACAGACAGTGGGTGCTCTGGATAGAAAAATCACTGTTCTTGTCTGCCGTGGATATTCACCACCTTATTCTTAATTTGAAAGACTGAGCGCCACACATGAGTCCTTCTGCCTTTTTTATTTTAGCTCAGCTTGGGCCACTGGGATTTGTGCTCCACATCCGGTCTTCACCACAGCCTTGAGCATGTCCTGTGGAAGGGGAGATGGTCCAGGGAGGGAGTGACTTCACAGGTGCCAGAACCATGATTATTACAAGATCTTACAGGGAGTAAGCATGGACTCAACACTCAGCAAAGCCTGTATGGCCAGCATGCTGTGGGGAACATGATCAGTTTATCTTATTTTCATATATTATTTTTATTTAAATATATAACTGGTTCCTTAACACAAACAACTTGTACCCTGTCATTTTTTTTTTTTTTTTGGAGAGAGAGAGGGAGAGGAAGACAGATAGAGATGGGCGCGCCAGCAGCCTCTCAGCTCCTGTGAACAAAATCCAGATGCATGTGCCCCCTTGTGGTCAAGTGCGGCATTGCGCCCTTGCGTCACTTTGCATCTGGCTAAATGTGGGACCTGGAGATTGGAACCAGCTTTCTTAGGCTTAGGAGGCAGGCGCCTTAACCACTAAGCCATCTCTCCAGCCCCCTGTAATATTTTGATACTTCTGGACGCTGACATTTAAATCAGGTTAAACATTTTTCTTTAAACATTTGTCATTTCTTTATGTTGAAAATATTATAAATCCTTTCTTCTACTTTTTTTGAAAGTTACTTATAGTTACCCCAGTGTGCAAAAACACTCCAGAACTCAGTTGTCCTTGTACGTGTCACTTAGTACCCATTAATCTACCTCTTCCTCTCTCTCCCTCCCACCTTCTGTCCCCAGCCTCTGGTAAACATTGTACTCAACTTCTATGAGATCAACATCTTCACATTTAAATTTAAATGCACTGGACATAGTTGGCTCTGGGGGAATTTGGGGTCATCTTGAGGGACCTTGCCTTCCATTCTTACAGCTTGGGAACTGGGGCATTCGTGGGGCTTTCCCATGCTCTCCAGATCCTCTTGGGGGAAGTACAGGCTTCTTTGTTGTATTTTTAAATATTTAATTTACATACCATATATTTCACCCCTTTAAAGGGTGCCATTCAGATTTTTAACATATTTATAGTACTGTACAACCATCACCACAACCAGTTTTGTAACAGTTTTCCCAAAGAAAAACTCCATGTCACCAGCAGCATTCCTCCTTTTTCCCTCTCCCCCAGTCCCTGAGCAATCACTGATCCATTTTCTGTCTCTGTGGACTGTGTGTACTGGACTTCATATGAGCGGAGTCAGGCAGTAGGTAGTCTTTGTGTCTGGATTTCATGTGAATGGACTCAGGCAATTTAGTCTCGGTGTCTGGCCTCCAGGCATAAGCATTCTGAGGCTTAATCCACATTGTTACATGTAATCGATACCTGCTTTTTTGGTGGCTGAGCAGTATTATCCTATTAAAAGAATATCCCACATTGTGTTTATATGTTCATCACTTGATGGACATGTGCTATTTCCTCTTTTTGGTTTATCATGGATAATTCTGCCATAAACATTTGTGTGCAACTTAGTGAGTAGATATAAGTTTTCAATTCTGGTTTGAAATCCAAGAGTAGAATTTCTAGGTTAAAAAATCTGCTTTTAACCTGCTAGACTGTTGTCCGACATGACCACATCATTTTACACTGCCAACTGCAGCATTCGAAGGTAAGGCTCTCTTACATCATCACCAACACTGATTATTATCTGATTTCTAAATCAAATGCTTGTATATATAAGTGTGTATGCAGATGCATGTGTGTGTGTGTGTCAGCCAGAGGACAGCCTTGAGTATCATTCTCAGGAACGTTATCCAGCTTCTTGGAGACAAGGCCTCATTGTCCTGGAGCTCACCACTTAGGCTAGATTGGTTGGCTGGTGAGCCACAGGGATCCTGTTGTCTCTGCCTCCCCAGTGCTAAGATTACAAGTGTGTGCATGCTACCAGTGCCTGAGTTTTGTACATATGTTCTAGTGATTGAAATCAGGTCCTTATGCTTGCAAGGCAAGCACTTTACTGGCTGAGCTATCTCACCAGCGTTGATCTGACTCTATATATGTTGTAGTTAGTTCACATTGCTGGCAGAAAACACCCGACCAAGAGCACCTTGTGGGAAAATAGGTTTATTTTGGCTTATAGACTCAAGGGGAAGGTCCACGATGGCATGAGCAGAAGGTAGATACCACCTCCTGGACAACATCAGATGGACAGGAGAGTGTGCCAAACACTGGCAAGGGGAAATTGGCTATAATACCCAGCCTGCCCCCAACAATACACTGCCTCCAGGAGGCATTAATTCCCAAATCTCCATCAGTTGGGAACCTAGCATTTAGAACACCTAAGTTTATGGGAGAAACCTGAATCAAACCACCACCATATGTATATATTTAAATAAATTTTTTGAGGTAGTGTCTCACTGTAGCTCAGGCTGACCTGGAATTCACTATGTAGTCTTAGGCTGGCCTTGAACTCAAAGTGATCCTCCTATTTCTGCCTCCAGATTGCTGGGATTAAAGGTGTGTGCCATCATGCCTGGCAGAGATGGGCTGGGGGGAGGGCCTCTAGCCACTGCAAATGAACTCCAGATGTATCAGACAGCTTCAGGTTCGATGAGATGAACTTCCAGACCAGGCAAAGTTATGGAGGAAGGGATATTTATTGAAGCTTACAGATCCAGGGGAAGTTCCATAATGGCAGAAGAAGCTGGCCTGTCTTTTACAGGACCAGCAAGCGAGAGAGAAGCCACAAGCACTTCAGGAACTCTAGCTAGGCACACTTTGCATATCTTTAGATTGAAATCCTAAACCCTCCACCACACCTTAGGGCTGGACCCTAAGATCTGCCCAGGGACTCTGCCTCCAGCCAGGTGGCTGCAGATATAAACTACAAACTAATAAAACACTGAATATATTGGGGGCCATATATTCAAACTACCACATTCCGCTCCTGGCCCCCAACAGATTTATAATGATCACACATTGTAAATTGTACTCAGTCTAATTTCAAAGGTCCCCATGGTCTTGACCAACTTAAGATAGTGAGTCCTGTACAATCAAACAAATTAAATACTTTCAACATGTAAAGGTACAGAGTAAACATTTTTAACTGTTATAAGGCATAGTAAGGAGAGACTAGAACAATGCAAACTCAGCCACCATCAGCAATCATCAAACTTCTGCAGTTCAAGTTCAATATAACCTCCAGGTTTTCTAATTCTGCCCCTCTAGCTGGACAGAGTAGCCAGGGAAAACTTCCATCCCAGGCCAACACTGCACTCCATGGTAGTCCTTGCACAGTCTTGGTATATCTAAAACATCTTTAGGTCTCCATGTAAACCATGGTCCATCTTCCTGGACCGTGTGCAATTCATGACCACTCCATGTATTTTTCATGCTTCCAAAACTAATACCAGGTGTGCAGGACACAGCCATATTCTTAATCCAGGGATGAAATAAATCATAGCCTTGAAAAGTAGGTTCCTTCTCCAGTCAACGCTTTTCAAAAGAGTTTGCATTTCTAACAGTCTTTCCTCAGGCATCCTCTCCATTGTTTTAATGTAAAGCAGTTGGGTCACCTTCCTTAAGATTGCTAATGTATTTGAAAATAGCAGCTCCAGTAACCTAAAACAAGTCTCAGTGCCTCTTAATTTTAACTTGCTTGAGGTTTTCCAACTTAAAAATCTTAAAATTTCTCAGTCCAATATTTTTAGCCAAGTACATCACTCCATTACAAATTTAACCTTGATCAAACTTGCTGGGCCTGGGCAGCAGGACACAACCATCCTTTATGCCAGTAGCCCAGTTCTAAGAAAGTCCTCTGCAGTCTTTCCTTCCCCTTAGAAAGCTCATAAGCCAAGCCTCAAAGTTCAATACTGTCTGCATTTAGCATTCTCAAACTCTTATCTGAATAGTCCATAATACGTGGCTTACCACTCCAGAAGGCATCTTCAGGTGCAAGCACCAAGTCCATGTCTGTTTCACCAAAACAAAGGTTCCAAAAGACACAAATCCATATGGTTAGGTTCATCTCACCCCACTCTTGATACCACTTTTGTAGCAGACAGCTTCAGGTTCGCTGAGATGAACTTACAGACCAGTCACGATTATGAAGGAAGGGATATTTATTAAAGCTTACAGATCCAGGGGAAGTTCCATAATGGTAGAAAAAGCTGGCCTGCCTTCAGAGGTCCAAGCAGAGAGAGAGAAGCCAAAAGCCACACAGGATAGCACACCTCAGGAACTCCAGCTAGGCACACTTTTCATATCTTTACAATGGAATCTCAAACCCACCACCACACCTAAAGATCCGCCCAGTGACACTGCCTCCAGACAGGTGGCTGCAGAAGCAAACTACAAACTAATAAAACACTGAATGTATTGGGGGCCATCTATTCAAACTACCACACCAGACATATGTGCCACTTTGTGTATCTGGCTTTATGTTGGTACTGGGGAATTAAACTTGGGTTTTTAGGTTTTACAGACAAGCTCCTTAACCACTGAGCATTATCTCCAGTCCCTGACTTAAAAAAAATTTTTTATTTACTTTTTATTTGAGAGAGAATATTTGAGTATGGGCATACCAGGGCTTCCCAGAGCTGCAAACAAACTCCAGATTCTTGCACCACTTTTTGTATCTGGCTTTACATGGGTACTGAGGTATTGAATCCAGACTGGCAGGCTTTGCAAGCAAGTACCTTTAACCACTGAGCCATCTCCCCAGCCCCTGATCTGACTTTTTAGAAATATTTTTACGTATTTGCAAGCAGATAGTCAGTGAACAAGACAGAGAGAATGAGAGAAGGGATGCGCATGCCAGGGCCTCCTGCCATTGCAAATGAACTCCAGACACATGCACCACTTTGTGCATCTGGCTTTACGTGGGTACTGGGGAACCAAACTCAGGCCATCAGGGTTTTCAAGCAAGTGACTTTAACCTCTGAGCCATCTCTCCAGCTCCTTATCTGACTTTTGATACTTGTATTCATTCTTATTCCATTTTTGTGGTTGTTTCAGTTGCCTTCTTATTGCTGGAAAAAAACTACCCAACTAGAAGCAACTTCTGGAAGAAAAGGTTTTATTAAACTTATAGCTTCAAGAGGGGGGGGGAAGTATGGCAGGAGCATAGATAGCTGGTGTCACACATTCACATCAGTGGGAGGAAGCAGAAAAAGTTCCAGAGCACTAAATAAGGCTGGATTATAACACCTCAAGGCCTGCCCCCAATGATAACTTTCCTCCAATACGTTTACATCTAAAGTTATTGCAAACTTCTTAAATATCACCAACTGGAGATCGAGCATTCAAACACATGAGCCCATGGGAGACATTCCACATCCAAACCACCACATTGTGTTCCTGGTCCCCATATGCTTTTGGCCATTACATAATACAAAATACATTGAATCCAGCTTCAAAAGTCTTCATAGTCTTTACTGGTCCCAAAACTGTTCAGAAGGCCAAACTGAAAACCAGCAGGATAAACAGCAATTTCAGTTGCTCCATGTCCCCTGAGAATCATGATGAAATCAAGGGGATTCCAAAAGGCTTGGATAGGTCCACCTCTCCAGCAGTGCTACCTGTAGCCCCTCTCCTGGGCAGGATCTGCCGCAAGCCTGTAGCTCTTCCTGGCAGACATCTCATGATCCTGGTATCTTCAACATCCTGTTGTCTCCATTACAACCTAGGATTCACTGTCACAGCTTCATGCAGTGGCATCTCATGGCCTCTGTATTGGTCAGGGTTCTCTAGAGGAACAGAACCAATAGGATGAATTGTGTTAAAAGGGAGTTCATTGGATTGGCTTATGGTAGTCCAACAATAGCACTCTGCAGGCCTGAGGTTCAAGGAACCTAGTAGCTGCTCAGTCCATAAAGCTGAATGCCTCAGTAGTCCCAATCCAGTGGTCTTCAGTCCATGCTGGTCTTGTCTTTTGTTTTTTTTTTTTTAAAGTTAAGAACATCCTTTGTATGGACACACCATGCTTTGGTACCCTCTTTTCCCTCTCCCTGCCCCCTTTCCACAGGGGTCCCTCCTCAGTGGGATTGCTGGTATTCCCCATGGGATTGTGGGTTATGTGTTATGGGATCAACAGTCAGTTATTGAGGGTTGGGGAGGCAATGCCTCTGGGTATGATATCCCAACCTGTGACTCTTAAAATCTTTCTGCACCCCTCTTCCACAAAATTCCCTGAGCTTTGGTGGGTGTGTTTTAAGTCTACTTCAGTGATGGCTCTTAGGAGCACTCTTGCTCGTCTCCCCACTTCCTCAATGGTTTCACCTGGACCTTGGCTGAGATTCGAGGAGTGATTTATCTCCTTTGCTCTCACTACCTTCTGAAACAAAAAACCAGATACTTCAGTAGAAAGTAAAGTCAGCATAGGTTAAATTTGATAATTGGTAAGTGTTATTAATTTGGGGAGAGTTAGATGGATGTAGCCCCTCTTTTAGCCAAAGACTAGTGGGAGCTTGACATTCAAGAGCATATTCTTTGTCTCCATAGGATTTAGAACTGGTTCTGAGTTTCAGATATGGGTTTATTTCCACTGAGTCAATCTCTTAATCAACCAGAAAGCCAGCCAGTGGTTACCCACCAAGGCTGTGTATCACTATTTCACTGGTGTGTACTTCTTGTCAGGCTGGTTGTTGAATAGCTCAGATTCCTGCTTGCTCACACAGTTGTTGGCCAGTTTCCTCCAGTAGTTCATGTGGCACTTTCCAGTACTAGAGAACTGTGTGGGAACTGGCTCTCTTCCAGATTCCAGCCAGGTATCTCTGTGTTCTGTGCCAGAGCATATGGTGTCTTCAGCAATAGGGTCTTACTTTTTACCTCACGTGGCTAATCAAGTGCTTTGACAGAAGCCTGTCTTGTTTTGGGGACCTTGTTAGGTCTCTTCAATCAACAGGTCAATGTGGGTAGCACCTATCTCTGGTACTGTGAGTTACAGGTCAGAGCCAAAGGTTTTTGAGGTTAGGCTTCATCCCACCCTCTCCAAGGCCCTTCTTTTTTGGCATTCTCCCTATACTCCTGTTGACAGTTACATCTTTTAGTCTACTGTCAAGGAGAAAGGTTTCTATGGTACCAGTTCATTTTGGGTTTAGTTTTGTGTTTATTCTCCCTCACCATCTTATTCCACACCCCCCAACCCTTCCATCCCTATTGTCTGGACCTCAAGTTGCATATCCACTATGCCAGCAGCTCAAGCTGATCCAAGTTAGGAACTGCAGATGAGTGAGAACATGCAGCGTTTGTCTTTCTGTGATTGTGTGTGTTCACTGAGTATGATCTGTTCTAAGTCCACCCATTTTCCTGCAAATTTTGTTGTATCATTTTTGTTACTGACATGTATAATTCCATTGTATAAATGTACCACAGCTTCATTATCCATTCGTCCAATGATGGGCACCTGGGTTGATCCCAGTTCTTACCGATTATGAATTGAGCAGCTATAACATGGTTGAGCAAATATCTCTGTCATGAAGTATGGAGCATTTAGGGTAAATACCCAGTAAGGGAATGACTGGGTTTGTTGGTAGTTGTATATTTGTCTTTTTCAGGAATCTCCATATTGATTTCCATAGTGATTGTACAAGTTTGCATTCCCACCAAAAATGAATGAGGGTTCTTCTTTCTTCACATCTTCACCAACATTTGTTGTCAATTACTTTTTTTGGAGAGAGACAGAGAGAGAGAGAGAGAGAGAGAGGAAGACAGAGAACGGGTACACCAGCAGCCTCTCAGCTGCTGCGAATGAACTCTAGATGCATGTGCCCATTGTGGGGAAGTGCAGCATTGTGCCCTTGCGTCACTTTGCTCTGGCTAAACGTGGGACCTGGCGATTGGAACTGATGTTCTTAGCCTTAGCAGGCAAGCGACTTAACCACTAAGCCATCTCTCCAGCCCTCGATTAATTTTTTTAAAATCCTTACTGGAGTAAGGTGGAATCTCATAGTTGTTTTAATTTGCATTTCCCTAATAGTTAGGGATGTTGAAGATTTTCTTAAGTGTGTTAGCCATTTGTACTACTTCCTCTGAGAACTCCCTATTCAGTTCTCTGCCCCATTTTTTCCATTGGTTGTTTGATTTTTTTTTATTGTTTAGGTTTTTTTTCCTGTAGTTTCTAGATATTAGGCTTCTGTCAGTAATATAGCTGGTGAAAATTTTATGCTGTTCTGTGGGTAATCTTTGGCTCTGCTTATGGTATGTTTGTCTGTGCAAAAACTTTTTAGCTTCACGAGGTCCCATTGGTTGAGAGATTGTTTAATTTCCTGGGCTACTGGGATATTGTTCACGAAGTCCTTCCCCACTCCTTGGAGCGTTCCTTCTATTTTTTCTCCCAGTAGTTGAAGAGTTTCAGGTCTTATATTGAGGTCTTTAATCTATTTGGAGTTGATTTTTGTGTTTGGTGAGATCATTTTTCTACATGTGGTTATCCAATTTGTCTAGCACCATTTGTTGAAGATGCTGTCTTTCCTCCAGTGTGTGTTATTGGCATCTTTGTCAAAGATGAAGTAGTTATGAGTAATTGACCTAAGGTTCAGGTCTTCAATTCTGTTCCATTGATCTATCTATCTTTATATTTTTTGTTTTTTAAATTTTTTTTGTTTATTTTTATTTATTTATTTGAGAGCAACAGATAGAGAGAGAAAGAGGCAGAAAGAGAATGGGTGTGCCAGGGTCTCCAGCCACTGCAAACGAACTCCAGATGCATGCACCTCGAACCAGGGTCCTTAGGCTTCACAGGCAAGCGCTTAACCACTAAGCCATCTCTCCAGCCCCTATATTTTTGTTTTTATGCCAGTACTATGCTGTTTTTGTTACTATGGTTTTGTAATATAGCTTTAGATATATGTGGATATCCAAGGCCTGCTGCCATTCTATGTGAATTTTGATGCTGCATTTTTTTTTTTGTTTTGTTTGTTTTTCAAGGTAGGCTCTTGCTTTCTAGCCCAGGCTGACCTGGAATTCACTATATAGTCTCAGGGTGGCCTTGAACTCATAGCAATCTACCTACCTCTGCATCCCAAGTGCTGGGATTAAAGGCGTGTGCCACCATGCCTGGCTTGATGTTGGAATTTTTATTGGTATTGCAATAAATCTATGTATTGCTTTTTTGTATGTTTGTTTTTGTTTTCTGTTTGTTTTTATGAGGTAGGGTTTCACACTAGCCTAGGCTAACCTGGAACTCACTATGTAGTCTCAGGGTGGCCTCAAACTCATGGCAATCCTCCTACCTCTGCCTCCTGAGTGCTGGGATTAAAGGCCTGTGCCACCATGTCCAGCTGTATATTGCTTTTTGTTGTTGTTTTTGTTTTTGCGGCAAGCCCAATAGATGGGCCTTTTTATGTGTGGGGGAGAGAGAGAAAAAGAGACAGAGAAAATTGGTGCGTGAGGACCTCCTGCCACTTTAATTGAACTTCAGATGCTTGTGCCACCTTGTGCGCATGTATGACCTTACATATTTGTGTCACCATGTTTGTCTGGCTTACATTGAATCTGGAGAGTCAAACATGGGTACTTAGGCTTTGCAGGTAAGCACCTTAACTGCTAATCCATCTCTCCAGCCCTGTATATTGCTTTTGGTAGAATTGCCATTTTCAGAATAGTAATTCTGCCTATCCAGGAGCATGGGATGTCTTTCCATCTCTCAAGTCCTCCTCAGTTTCTTTCCTGAGTGTTTTTTTCTTTTTTTTTTTTTCAGAGAGAGAGAGAGAAGGAGGGAGAGAGAGAGGAGAGATAGAAAGTTGGTGTGCCAGGACCTCAGCCACTGCAATTGAGTGCCAGACACTTGTGCCACATAGTGGGCATGTGCAACCTTGCACTTGCCTCACCTTTGTGCATATAGCTAATGTGGGATCTTGAGAGTAGAACATAAGTTTTGAAGGCAAGCACTTTATCCGTTAAGTTATCTCTCTAGCCCACCTTGAGTCTTTTTATGTTTTCATTATATAGATCTGTGGTAGTTTGAATAGATGGCCCCCAATATATTCAGTGTTTTATTAGTTTGCATCTGCAGCCACCTGGCTGTAGGCAGTGTCACTGGGCTGATCTTAAGGTGTGGTGATGGGTTTAGGATTTCAATCTAAAGATATGCAAAGTATGCCTAGCTGGAGTTCCTGAAGTGCACTGTGCTGTGTGGTTTTTGGCTTATGGCTTTGCTCTCTGTGTCTGGTCTTGTGAAAGCAGGCCAGCTTCTTCTGCCATTATGGAACTTCCCCTGGATCTGTAAGCTTCAATAAATATCCCTTCCTCCATAACTTTGCCTGGTCTGGAAGTTCATCACAGTGAACCTGAAGCTGTCTGCTACAGAAGTTGGTGCCAGTAGTGGGGTGAATGAACCTGACGATATGTATTTTGATCTTTTGGAACCTTTGTTTTGGAGGAATAGTCATGGACTTGGCCCTTGCAACTGAAGATACCTTCTGGAGTGGTAAGCCAAGTTTTATGGACTATTCTGATGAGAGTTTGAGAATGCTTAGTGCAGACATTATTGAACATTGAGGCTTGGTTTATGAGCTTTCTAAGGGGAAGGAAAGACTACAGAGGACTTTGTTGGAACTGGGCTACTGGCATAAGGGTTGGCTATATCCTGCTACCCAGGCCCAGAAAGTTTAATCAAGGTTAAATCTGTAATGGACTGATGTGCTTGGCTAAAGATATTGGACTGAGAGATTTAAGATTTTAAATTGGAAAAACCTCAAGCAAGTTAAAATTATAGGCACTGAGACTGGTTTTAGGTTGCTGAAGCTGCTATTGTGAAACACATTATCAATATTAAGGAAGATGGCCCAACTACTTTACATTAAAACAATGGAGAAGATGCCTGAGGAAAGACTGTTAGAAATACAATCTCTTGTGGGAAAGAGTTGAGTGGAGAAGGAACCTGCTTTTCAGTGTTATGATTTATTTTGTTTCTGAATTAAGAATGTGTCTATGTCCTATACACCTGATATTAGTTTTTGAAGCATGATAAATGTCTGGAATGGTCATGAAGTGCACACACAGTTCCAGAAGCAGCTGGTGAGATGCAGCATGAGGCAGGGTATGATGCCCTGATAGGCTGAGAGCCTTTGGAAGATGGGCTGAAGAGCCTTTGGAAGATGGGCTGTGATTTGCATGGAGACCTAAAGATGTTTTGGATATACCAGGACTATGTTAAGGGATACCATGGAGTGCAGTGTTGGCCTGGGATGGAAGTTTTCCCTGGCTACTCTGCGCAGCTGGAGGGGCAGAATTAGAAAAGCTGGAGGTTATATTGAACTTGAACTGCAGAAATTTGATGATTGCGGATGGTGGTTGAATTTGCATTGTTCTAGTCTCTCCTTGCTATGCTTTATACCAGTTGAAAATGTTTACTCTGTGCCTTCATATGTTGAAAGTATTTATTTTGTTTGATTTTACAGGACTCACTCTCTTAAGCTGGTCAAGACCATGAGGACCTTTGAAATTAGACTGAGTACAATTTACAATGTGTGATCATTATAAATCTATTGGGGGCCAGGAGCGGAATGTGGTAGTTTGAATATATGGCCCCTAGTATATTCAGTGTTCTATTAGTTTGTAGTTTACATCTGCAGCCACCTGGCTGGAGGCAGAGTCCCTGGGCAGATCTTAGGGTCCAGCCCTAAGGTGTGGTGGTGGGTTTAGGATTTCAATCTAAAGATATGCAAAGTGTGCCTAGCTGGAGTTCCTGAAGTGTGCTGTGCTGTGTGGCTTTTTTTTGCTTGCGGCTTCTCTCTCTCTTGCTGGTCCTGTAAAAGACAGGCCAGCTTCTTCTGCCATTATGGAACTTCCCCTGGATCTGTAAGCTTCAATAAATATCCCTTCCTCCATAACTTTGCCTGGTCTGGAAGTTCATGTCAGTGAATCTGAAGCTGTCTGCCACAAGGTCTTTCACATTCTTTATTCAGAGTAGGGTCTCACTTTAGGCCAGGCTGACCTGGAATTCACTATGTAGTCTCAGGGTGGCCTTGAACTCATGGCAATTCTCCTACCTCTGCCTCCTGAGTGCTGGGATTAAAGGCATGTACCACCATGCCTGGCTTGGTGTTTCACATTCTTGATTAATGTTATTCCAAGGTATTTTATTTTTTTTTTATGTGTGGCTATTGAAAATGGAACAGTCTTGCTGATTTCTTTCTGTGCATATTTGTCCTTTGCATATAGAAAGGCTATTGTTTTTTGTGTGTTGATTTTATATCCTGCCACTTTGCTGAAGGAATTAATCACCTTTAGAAGTTTTGAGATGGAGACTTTCAGGACATTTATATACTAAGGATCATTTCATCTGCAATAGGGGTAATTTGACTTCTTCCTTTCCAATTTGTACACTTTTTTTTTACTAAAACTTTTTGTTTTTATTTGCAAGCAGAGAGAGAGATAGAAGAGAGGCAGAGAGAATGGGCACACCAGGGCCTCTAGCCACTGCAAACGAACTCCAGATGCATGTACCCCTAGTGTATCTGGCTTACATGGGTCCTGGAGAATCGAACTGGGATTCTTTGGCTAAGCCATTTTTCCAGCCTCCAATTTGTACACTTTTTATTTCTTTCTCCTCTGTTATTGCTTGGGTTAGTACTTCTAGTACTATGTTGAAGAGCAGTGGAAAGAGTGGGCACTCCTGTCTTGCTTCCAATCTTATTGGAAACTCCTTGAGTCTTTCCCCTTTAGGTATTATTTGGGCTTTAGATGCTTTATGCATAGCTTTTATTGTATTGAGATTATAAACCATCCATGGCCATTCTGTCTAGTGCTTTTTTTTGTTTTTGTTTTTTTGAGGTAGGGTCTTGCTCTAGCCCAGGCTGACCTGGAATTCTCTATGTAGTTTCAGGGTGGTCTTGAACTCATAGCTATCCTCCTGAGTCTGGGATTAAAGATGTGTGCCACCACACCTGGCTCTTGTTTGGTGTTTTGATTATGAAGTGATATCATATTTTATCAAAGGCCTTCTCTGCATTTACTGAAATGATCATGTGGTTTTTGTGATTAAGTTTATTTATGTGGTTTATTATGTTGACCGATTTCCATGTGTTGAACCATTCCTGCATCTCTGGGATTAATCCTGCTTAATCAAGGTGGATAATGCTTTTGATGTGTTGTTGAATTCAGTTTGTAAGGATTTTGTTCAGGAATCTTTGCATCTAAGTTCATCAAGGATATATAGGACTATAGTTTTCTTGTTGGATCTCTCTCTGTTTTTTTTTTTTAAATTTACTTATCTATTTATTTGAGGGGGGGGCAGATAGAGAGTGGGTATGCCAGGGGCTCCAGCCACTGCAAACGAATTCCAGACACATGCTACCTTGTGCATCTGGCTTACGTGGGTCCTAGGGAATTGAACCTAGGTCCTTTTGCTAACCTTTGGTCCTTGTAGGCAAGTGCCTTAACCACTAAACCGTTTTTCCAGCCCTCTGTCTGCTTTTGGTATTACGGTGATGCTAGGTTCATCAAAGGTGTTTTGGAGGAATCCAATGGAATGCCCTGTTCTATGATCATGTGAAACATTTTGAGAAAAATTGGTTTCAGTTCTTCAATAAAGGTTTGATAGAATTCAGTTGAGAAGCATTCCAATCCTGGACTTTTCTTTTTGGGGAGGTTTTTGATTACCTTTTCAATCTAGATGAATGTTATAGGTTTATTTAGGAGATTAATCTGCTCTGAGTTTCATTTTGGAAGGTGGTATGTGGCTAGGAATTCATCCATTTCTTCCAGATTATCCAGTTTTGTGGAGTAGAGGTTTTGGAAGTATGTCCTGATGATTCTTCCAATTTCATTGATGTCTGTTGTGATCTCTCCCTTTTCATTTCTTATTTTGTTAATTTGAGACTTCTCTCTCTTTTTCATTTGATCAAACTGGCCAAGGGTTTGTCAACTTGTTTATTTATTTATTTTTTTTCAAAGAACCAGCTCTTCATTTCATAGATTTTCTTAGTTCTTTTCTTAGTTTCCAATTCATTCATTTCTGTTTTGATCTTGAGTATTTCTTTTCATCTAGAGTTCTTAGGGTTGGATTCTTCTTGTTTTTTTCCAATGCTTTTAGATGGATGGCTAGGTTATTAATATGGGATCTCTCCATCTTTGTTATGAAGGCATTTAGTGTTGTGAAGGCATTTAGTGTGTTTCCCCTTAGTACTGCCTTCATTGTTCCATAAATTTTGGTATATTATGTTTCCATTAACATGCAATCCTAGAAGTATTACAATTGTTTTTAACTTTCTCCCACATGCCCTTCATTGTTTAAAAGTGTGTTGTTCAGTCTCTAGGAGATGGTAGAATTCCTGATGTGTCTCTTGTTGTTAATTTCTTGCTTTAAAGCATTGTGATCTAGTATGATGCAGGAAGTTATGATAGTTTTCATGAACTTATAGAGGCATACTTTATGGCCTAATATATGATCTGTTATAGAGAAGGATCCATGGGCTGCTGAGAAGAATGTGTATTCTGTAGAACTGGGGTAGAAAGTACTGTAGATATCCGTTAGGTCTAGTTGATCTATGGTGTTCTTGAACTCTATTGTTTTCCTGTTGATTTTCTGCTTGATCTGTCTATTGATGACAGTGGAGCATTGAAGTCCCCTACTGTGATGATGTTGGTGTTTATTTCTGTTTTGTTGTCAAATAGGTTTTATTTAATAAACTGTGGTGCACCTGTGTTTGGTGCATAAAGATTGATGATTGTGATGTGCTCATGTTGGTTCTTTCCCTTGATGATTAAGAAGTGGTCTTCTTTGTCCTTTTTGATTACTTTTGGTTTGAAGTCTATTTAATCAGATATTAATATAGTAACACCTGTTGGTTTCTTATTTCCATTTGCTCAGCATATCATTTTCCATATTTTTATCCTGAGGAGGTTTCTATCTTTGGTGGTGACATAGGTTTCTTGAAGACAGCAGATAGAAAGGTCCATTTTTCTGATCCACCTGTTAACTTTTGTCTTTTGATGGGTGGGTTAAAACATTTAATATTTAAAGTTATAACTGTGAGGTTTGATTTATTCCTTGCCATGATGGGGTGCTTTATAAGATTTGGTGCTTTCCTGGGCTTTGTACTTTTTTGAGCCTGCTCTGTTTTTGGTTATTGTGATCTTCTTCATGTTGGCTCTTGAGATTGGTTGTTTGAGTCTTCTGTGTGAATTATTCCCTGAAGTATTCTCTGTAGCTTTTGCTTTGTGTTGATATAATCATAGAGCTGACGTTTTTTCATGGAACGTTTTCCTTTCACCATCTATTATGAGGGATACTTTTGCTGGGTACCATAGTTTGGGTTGGAAGCCATAGTTTTTTAGACTTTGAAGTGCTCCATTCTAGACACTTCTGGCTTTCAGGGTTTCCATTGAGAAATCTGATATAATTCTGATGAGATAACCTTTGTATGTAGTGAGTTTTTTTCTCTCTTGCTTCTTTTAGCACCCTCTCTTTGCTTTTTCATCGTTAAGAGTTTTAATGATGATGTGTCTTGAAGAGTTTCTTCTTTGGTCCTGCTGTTTGGTGTTCTGTGGGCTTCTTGTATCTGGATGGGCTACTCTTTTGTGATATTGGAAAAATTTTGTTCAGTAATTTTGTTGAATATGTTCTTAATTGCCTCTGGCCTAGATTTCTTCCCCTTCTGGTATTCCCATGATCTGGATGTTTGGTTGTTTTAGAGTATTACACAGTTCCCTTGTGTTCCATTCACATGATTTTTTTGAACTTAGCAAACTTTTTGGGCTTCCAATCAATTTCTTCTGTCTTGCCTTCCAGGTCAAAGTTCTGTCTTCCACATGTGTATTTGGTTAGTGAGGGTTTCTAGAGTGGTTTCTAAAATATCTATTTAGTTTTTGTTTTCTGTCGTGTTGTTTTGTATCATGTCCATCTCTTTTTTGAAGTATGATTTCAGTTTGAGGTCTGATTTTCTTGCTTCCTGGAATTCATTCTTATATTTTGATCACGTCTTCATTGAGCTTAATCAGCTGGTTATTGAGATCTTCTATCTGTTGACTCACCTTCAATTCATTTATATTTCTTTTAAAGGCTTCTCTGGTTTTCTTCAAGTAAATTAAGCCTAGTGGCAAAAGCTGAATGCTTTAAAAGATGATTCTGCTCACTTTCATTGATTCAATTGTTGGTTCTTTTATGGTTTGCTTCCAGTTCAGTGATTCTTTTGATCAAGGTCTCATTATGTTTTCATTTTGGGATTGAATTTCTGTTGAGTTCTGTATGATTTCACTGGAGGCTTCCATAGTGGTACTAGGCATCCTTGGTGGAGCTTGCTCAGTTTTCTGACTTTCTTTGTGTTTTTTTGCATTGTGGCCTACCCATCTTGGGAAAACTTTTATTCTATTGAGTTGAGGGGGAAGCAAGTATTTGTCCTTGAGTGTTCTGTTTTAAATGTGAACTGTATTGGAGTAGGATGGGGTTATAATTGCAGATGTGCAGATTGTGGAGACTGCAAGTACATCAAAAATAACTGGGAATCTGGGAGGTGAGGAACTGGGTGCCCTGGCCTACTTACTCCACTTATGTGCACTCTTCAGCACAAGGGGACCAGGGGTTGGGGAACCAGGAGTTTGGAAGCTGGGGAACCAGGGGAAAAAGAGGCCAGCTCCCACAGCAGCCTGTGCCCCTTTTGGCTCAGGGAAACAAGGATTTGGGGGCCCATGGGTCAGTCAGTCAGGAAGCCAGACCACAAGGCCTCCTTCTACAGCACATACAGAGGGACCAGGCTGCTCCAAGCCAGTAGTAGGGGTACTAGGACCAGGGAACTGGGAGATGGGGATGGAACTGGGAGCTCTGGACTACTCACTGTGTGTGTGTGTGCACCCAGGGACAATTCAATCAGGAAGGTGGAGCAACAGACCTGCTTCAACAGTATGCCTGTAGGGGCCAGGCAGCCCCAAGCCAGTATCAGAGGTACCGGGACCAGGGAACTGGAAGGTGTGGAAAAAACTGGGAGCTCTGGCCTACTCAGTTTGCATGCACCCTCCAAACCATTACTTTATTATTTATTTTATTTTATTATTTTTGTATTGTATTGTATTGTTTGAGATAGAATCTCATTTTAGCCCAGGCTGAGCTGGAACTCACTGAGTCTTGAACTCCTGGTGATCCCTCTACCTTAGTCTCCCAAGTGCTGGAATCAAAAGCACCATGCCTTGCATCTTCTTATTTTTAAATTAACTTCATTCAGATTCTTAGGACATGAGAAGAATGCAGTGAGTTTCTTTGCCAGAATATCACATGAACTGCCTCTAGCTCACTTCCTGATAAAGTCCATTTTCTCCTCTGTAACCTCATGAGTCAAGCCATATGCACAGTTCTCTCGGCCTTCTGGTCTTTGAAACTGCCACCAGAATGGCTGAGGCACAGATGAGACAGGGATGTAAGGAGGTTTAGGGATGTCCTGGCTGCTTTACCGTGAGCCCTGCCAATGATGATACGACCGCTGTGTAATCTGAGTTCTGGGAACCAGGTGTTGGAGATTGCTGAGCACAGACTGATGCTGAACAAAAAGAAAAGAAAAAAGAAAAAAAAAACTCCTCACAGACATTACCAGAAATTTGTTTCTGTGATTCTAATCCTGTCAGGTTGACAAACAGTTATTAACTATCACAATGATCATTCTCAGAGTTACTCAGTCCAGGAGGGAATGTCTATTTTGGTTCATGAGTTCATCAGATTCTTTCTATGAAGAGACAGTCTGTTCCTCTCTCAGTGCTTGTTCTAAGGATTGGTGTGAGGCCGACATGGGTTCTAGAGGACATCAGCTTTGCATTTACTTAACTAGCAGGTTGTCCTTCTGGGTTTAAAGGGATTTTCCTTAGTGATGTTACATGTCCCCTCACCTTTCCTGCCTCTTATTATTCTCTCTCCAACCTTTCCCAGGGACCTTGAGGCAAGAGCACAGAATGAGTTCTTCCGAGCTTTCTTCAGGTTGCCAAGGAAGGAGAAGCTGCATGCTGTTGTGGACTGCTCCCTGTGGACACCCTTCAGTCGCTGTCACACCGTAGGGCGGATGTTTGCCTCTGATAGCTACATCTGCTTTGCCAGCAGAGAGGATGGCTGCTGTAATGTTGTCCTTCCCCTCAGAGAGGTAGACCCAGCCTTCCACCTCCGTTTCTCTACTCTTCTTTCTGCAATAGTCTGTATTACTACTTTTAACATTGCTGTAAGCAAATTGACCAAAAAAAAAAAAAAAAAAAAAGTCAGGGAGGAAGGGCTTATTTCAGTTTACATGTTCCCTCATGCCAGGGAAGGCACGGCAGCAAGAGCATGAAGCAGAGCTGATCATATTGTCTGCAGTGAGGAATCAGAAAAGTAAGAATGCTGAAGCTCAGCTGTCTTTATCCTTTTTATTCAGTCTTGGACCCTAGCCCATGAGTGGTACCACCTATATATAGTTAGGGAGGGTCTTCCCATCCAAATTAATCTAATCTAGAAAAATCCCTCACACATATGCCAAGATTTGTTTTTATGGTGATTCTAAATCCTATTAAATTAACAACCAAACATTAATGATCACAAGTCCACCCTTTGTCAACTTGATACTGAAACATAATCTTCCATATATCCTCATTCCATCTAAATTTAAAAGTCCCCATAAGCTTTAACAGTTCCAATTCTGTACAAAAGCATATATGCAGACTCAGGTAAACTCATAACTGTGAACTCCTGTCACATTAGAAAATAAGTTACATACTTGTAACATGCATCAATATGGAGCATACATTCCTAATCCAAAGGGAAGAATGTCATAGGAAGGAATGATCAAAACAAAGAAAAATTGAAACCCAGCAGTGCGAACTCCAAATCTTACAACTTTATACCTGGCACCTGGACTCATGATGGTATCTAATCTGGGCTTCAAAGTGCTTGGGTAGCCCTACTCCTATACCTCTGATGGCTCTCTTGGGGCAGCTCTGCTCTGAATCTGCAGCTTTCTTCAGCAGACATCCTATGGCTCTGACATCTCCCAACAATATAGGACATCCATTGCAACTTATGGTTCACTTCATAGTTTCATGCAGTGGTCTCTTGGGGCCTCTTTGCAGGGACTCAGACCTTGCAACATATTGCCTGGCCTCAGTAGCTCTCTGGTTCCATAACCTCCTCCATTTTGCATCTATCATGCCTGTAAAACCAATATCACATGAATGATAAGGCCAAGTTTCAGTGGTAGCAGCCTCTTTATCTTCCAGGCAGGCTGATCTTGGAAAACTACTTCCCCAGGTGGTTGTGTTCTAGTAGGGAACCCCTTTGGTTTAGGCTTTTTCAAATGAGTTTGGATTTATATCAGATAGAACCTCCAATGGATGGAATTTTTCCCCTTAAACACTGTTTCTACTGTCCCAGTGCTGTGCAGAAAGTTTCTGTTCAATGGTGCTGATCACTTTAAAAATCACAGCTTCTTTCTCAACACCAACCTCAATGCTATTCTGTCTTGAGATTTCATCTACCAAACAAGTTTGGTGTTAAGCAAATGTTTGAGTTAAGCATCCCTCAAGTTCCCAGGATTCAGATAAAATGTAGCCAGTTTCTTTGATAGCACGTGTTATGAACTGCCTCTAGCCCAGTTCCTGATAGAGTCCTTATTTTCCTCTCAAACATCATGACCTGTACTACCAGTGTTCATGTTTCTCTCAGCATTCTTGTTTTCTAAACTTTCACCAGAATGTTCCCTTAAGTTGTGCTTACATAATTCAAGGGCTTCTCTAGCCCAACATTTCAAACTTCTCTATATTCCTCCTGAAAACTAGTTCTTAAGGCCTATAGACCACATGCTCAGATTTATTACAGCAACAGTACAATTCTCAGTACCAATTTTCTTTTCTTTTTTAATTTAATTTTTATTTATTTATTTGAGAATGACAGAGAGAGAAAGAATGGGCGCACCAGGGCCTGCAGCCACTGCAAACGAACTCCAGATACATGCGCCACCTTGTGCATCTGGCTTACATGGGTCCTGGAAATTCGAGCCTCGAACTGGGGTCCTTAGGCTTTACAAGCAAGCGCTTAACCGCTAAGCCATCTCTCCAGCCCCTCAGTACCAATTTTCTGTATGAGTTACTTTACTTGTTGCTGTGACCAGATACCTAACAGGAAGCAGCTTAAGGAAGAAAAGGCTTAGTTTGGCTTACACAGTTGAGGAAAGAATAGTGGCAGGAAGTCACCTGGTCATACTGCATCAACAGTCAGGGAGCGCAAAGTGAGCAGTGCAGCGTGGCAAGGCTACAAAAATCTCAAGGCCTTCCCCTATTGATCCTTTTCCTCCAACAAGACTTTACTTCCTAAAAGTTTCAGAACCTTCCCAGTATCACCAGCTGCAGACCAAGTGTTCACACACACAAGTCTATATGGGTATAGCAGACAGCTTAGGTTTTGCTGAGATGAACTTCCAGACCAGGCACAATTATAGAAGAAGGGATATTTATTGATGCTCACAGATCCAGGGGAAGTTCCATAAAGGCAGGAGGAGCTAGCCTTGCTTTCACAGGTCCAAGCAGAGAGGGAGAAGCCACAAGCTCAGAATCCAAAAGCATACAGCACACTTCAGGAACTCTAGGAACTAATCCCTTTGCATATCTTTAGAATGGAATTTCAAACCCACCACCACAACTTAAAATCTGCCCAGTGATACCTCCTCTAGCCAGGTGGCTGTAAATCCAAACTACAAACTAATAAAACACTGAATATATTGGGGGACATCTATTCATGCTACCACATTCTGCTACTGGCCCCCAATATATTCAAAACTATCACATATTGTAAATTGTATTCAGTCCAATTTCAAAGGTCTTACCAACTTAAGATAGTTCTAAAGTCCCAAGTCTCATCTTAGATTTAAAATTGTCTCTTAGCTGTGACTCAAACAAGTTATATACTTTCAACATATAAAGGCACAGAGTAAACATTTTCAACTGGTATAAGGCATAGCAAGAAAAGACTAGAACAATGCAAACTCAACCACCATCAAGCAAACACCAAACTTCTGCAGTTCAAGTCCGATGACTGAAAGTCTCCAGATTTCCCAATTCTCCCTCTCCAGCTGGGCTGAGTAGCAAGGGAAAACTTCCATCCCTAGCCAACAGCTCCATGGTAGCACTTGCACAGTCCTGGTATATCCAAAAACATCTTTAGGTCTCTATGTAAACCATGGTAAATCTTTCAAAGACTCTTCAGTCTATCAGGGTCATCATGCCCTGCCTCATACCACATCTCAGCAGTGGCTCCTGGAACCGTGTGCATTTCATGTCTACTCCATGCATTCATTGTTCATGCTTCCAAATCCAATACCAGAAGCACAGGACACAGCCATATTCTTAATTCAGGGACAAAATAAATCATGACCTTGAAAAGCAGGTTCCTTTTTCAGTCAGCTCTTTCCAGTAATTTTTATTTCTAGCTGGGCATGGTGGCACACGCCTTTAATCCCAGCACTTGGGAGGCAGAGGTAGGAGGATCACCGTGAGTTCAAGGCCACCCTGAGACTACATAGTGAATTCCAGGTTAGCCTGAGCTAGAGTGAGACCCTACCTTGAAAAACCAAAAGAAAAAAAAAAAAAAGAATTTGCATTTCTATCATATTCTCAGGCATCCTCTCCATTGTTTTAATGTAAAGCAGTTGGGCCATCTTCCTTAAGATTGATAATGTGTTTTATAATAGCAGCTTCAGCAACCTAAAACCAGTCTCAGTGCCTGTAATTTGAACTTGCTTGAGGTTTTCCAACTTAAAATCTTAAATCTTTCAGTCCAGTGTCTTTAGCCAAGCACATCAGTCCATTATAAATTTAACAGTGATCAAACTCTCTGGGAATGGGCAGCAAAACACAGCTAGCTCTTATGCTATTAGCTCATTTCCAACAAAGTCCTTTAAGCCTCATCAGCTAAGCCTTCAAGTTCAATCCTCTCTGCATTTAGCATTCTCAAACTCTCATCAGAATAGTCCATAATACTTGGCTTACCACTCCAGAAGGCATTTTCAGTTGCAAGCACCAATTCTGTGCCCATTCCTCCAAAACAAAGGTTCCACATGGTCAGATTCATCTTATCCTACTTCTGACACCAATTTGTATTAGTCAGGGTTCTCTAGAGGAACAGAACCGATAGAATGAATTTATTAAAAGGGAATTTATTGGATTTGCTTACGGCAGTCTAACAATAGCAGGTTGCAGGCCTGAGAGTCAAGGAAACTGGTAGTTGCTCAGTCCATGAGTCTGGTTGCCTCAGCAGTCCCAATCTGGCACTGAAGGCCTGGAGACTTCCTGGAGAGACGCTGCTCTCCAGTCCACACTGGAAAGCAGCAAGCAGCCAAATGGGAGGAGGGGCTACTTCCTTTCCCTGAGCTTCCTTAAATAAAGCCGCCCACTCTGGGGGAAGGGCTCACCCTGGGGGAAGGATTCCTCCTTTAGTCAATCCTCCCAGGAAGCAACCACAGAGAACCACTTAAGGGTAATGTGTGTGAATTCCTAAACAGATCAAGTTGACACAAAACTTAACCTTCACAGGGGGACATTTTAAATTGAAATCATAGCATAAC
Organism: Orientallactaga bullata; assembly: GCA_004027895.1. Classification (NCBI taxonomy): domain Eukaryota; kingdom Metazoa; phylum Chordata; class Mammalia; order Rodentia; family Dipodidae; genus Orientallactaga; species Orientallactaga bullata. The sequence continues at coordinate 43,349 of PVKW010010609.1, forward strand.
CTTTTGCCTTTTAACCCATGTATTTGAGTCCTGTTCTGTGACTCTGATAAAATACTTCAGACTAAGTAAACTTATTAACAAAAGAAGTTTAGCTAGTAGTTTTCAGACATAAGAACATGGTGCCAAGTTCCTGCTGAGCTCTGGTGGGGGTCCTCTTCATACATGGCAACATAGTGGCCAGAGACATCACATGGTGAGATAGAAAGAGAACAGAGAGGGACCAATCTTACTCTTTTTTTTTAAAAATTATTTTTACTTATTTATTTGACAGAGAGAAAGAGGGGGGGAGAGAGAGAGAGGGAGAGGATGGGCATGCTAGGGCCTCCAGCCAGTGCAAATGAACTCCAGACGTATGCACCCCCTTGTGCATCTGGCTAATGTGGGTCCTGGGGAATCGAACCTGAGCCCTTTAGCTTTGCAGGCAAACGCCTTAAGTGCTAAGCCATCCCTCCAGCCCTCCTACTCTTTTTTTGTAACAACCTGTGTCGTTGGGACTAGCCAGGGCCTTGTAAAGGCTACATTAATCCTTTCTGAAGGTAATGTCCCTAGAGACATAACTACCCAGTAGATTCCACCTTTTAAGTTCTCACGGGAAACTAAGCTTCTACCTATGATCCTTTAGGGACACACTGAAACCATATCAAACCATGGTATCTGGTGATGCAGCCTACAAGATGGGCACTGGAATTCACCACATGGTTGTGCTGTCTAAAGATGGACATCTAGATGACCTAGCTTGTGATGAGGGCAGGGCCTGAATTGTCCTGTTACTAAACTGCTATTGCTTTTTTCTGTTATTGCTACAGTAGCCTGGTGTTTGCATAGAGGGAACGGGTACAAACTGAACCCACTAGCATTATTCACATTATCGATAAAGCTATTATTAAAAAGTACATGCCTGGCAGTTAACATTGCTCCCAACATCTCTTAGGAGTAAATTTTCCCTTTTGCCCCACCCCCAAAAGAAGCTGTAAAATGCTTCATCTTTAGAAAATAAGTCACAAATTTCTTGGTTTATATACTGTCCTAAAACTAGCTAATTAAAAAAAAATTTAAAGATTTTATTTATATTTATTTATTTGAGAGAGAGAGAGAGAGAAAGAAAGAGGGAGAATGGGTGTGCCAGGGCCTCTAGCCACTGCAAACAAACTCCAGATGCATGCACCACCATGTGCATCTGCCTAACGTGGGACCTGGAGAATCGAACCGAGGTCCTCAGACTTCACAGGCATGTGCTTTAACTGCTAAGCCGTATCTCCAGCCCAAAACTAGCTAATTTTTTGAAAAGTAAATATGAATCAAGTGCCTTCTTCCTATAGAATTCCATAACTCTTTTCTTGGAAATGGCAGACAAAGCAGCTGTCTTCACATTTCTGAGACACAACATCCAACCAGAAGCACCTTGTTGGAGGAAAGGATTTATTTCAGACTTATTTTTTTTTTTGAGGGGAAGTTTCATCCTGGCAGGAAAAGCATGACAGCCTGCCGCAACATTACAAATCCACAGCAGAGAAAGAAATGCAGCAAGAGTGAGCTGGCTCTGAATACACAGTGTGCTAGACTAATCAACCTCAAGGCCCAACCCCAGCAACAAAATCCTCCAGCAAACTCCACCAGCCAAGGGCTACACCCACTGGGGACCAAGTAGGATGCATAATCAAAAACACCTGAGGCTATGTACATACATGTACACATATATATATATTTCTGACAGCATATGCATAACATAAAATTTACCATCTTAACCATTGTTCAGTGTGCACTTTAGTGGCATGCAGCATATTCTTGTTATTTAGCCATCATCTCTAAGGTTTTTAAACCTCCTAACTGGACAATCCTAACCTTATGAATTTGACTACCTTAGTACCTTATACAAATTGAATCGTGCAATATTTCTCTTTGTATAACTGACTTATTCCACTTAGCATAACATCCTCAAACTTCATTCATGTTGTTATATGTTCATATTTCCTTTTGAAGGCCAAGGGGTAACTCTTGTGTATACCAGAGTTTGCTCAGCCCATGGATAGAATCTTGCGTTGTGCCATTTTTCCGTGTTGGTGGACCATGTACATGTAACCAACCTTTGCAGAAGGCAGCTATTTTGTTTTGCTTTTTGTCATGGGGTATTTTCTGAAGATGTAATTGAATGCCTGCCTGGCTCCTTCCTTACTGACTGTGTGTCATCTTTGCCCTAGGTAGTGAGCATCGAGAAAATGGAGGACACAAGCCTGCTGCCTAACCCCATCATTGTCAGCATCCGGAGCAAGATGGCCTTTCAGTTCATTGAGCTCAAGGACAGAGAGAACCTGGTGGACAGCCTGCTGGTGAGACTGAAGCAGACCCATGCCAACCATCCTGCACATTATGACACCTCCGCTGGTGAGGATGACACGGTATGAATCTTCCTAGAGATGGCCTTCCATGGCTTCTTAGCACCTTCAAGGGAAGTGTCCAGAAGCATGGTTAATGTAGATGTGAGGAAAATGTGTTATAGATGTGGGCCATGCATCAGTGTGGTGCCACTTCTGATGCCCTGGGTGCCCTGAGTGGGTCTTTGTGTATTAGAGGGGCTGGTAGGAGATCACCTGCTTGGGGGGGGGGTCAGTGGATGCCCCTACATGCTGTATGGATTAGAGGAGTTGACAGGGCACCTCTCTCTGCAGGTTAGAGAGGTAATTGGAGAAACCTTCACAACTTGGAGTGAGTAATAAATATCCCATCTCCAAAGTGACAAGGGGTATTTGGCATAGCTGTAACCTGTTAAAAGAAGCTTTGTCATCCCTAAGTTTGGATAGCTACAGAAATGAATCTGGATTTGTTGGGATCTCATATGCTATGACTGTCTTTAAAACAAATTTTTATTTTTTTAATATACTTATTTATTGGGGGGGGGGGTAGGTGTGCCTCTAGCTACTGCAAACAAATGCCAGATACTTGCACTACCTTGTGCATCTGGCTTTATGTGGGTATAGGGAAATCAAACCTGGGTCTTTTGGCTTTGCAGGCAAGAACCTTAAGCTTATCTCTCTAGTCCTGAATTTTTATTTGTAATTGATGCAAAATAATTGTGCATATTTTTCTCTCCATTTGTCTGTTTGCCTCACAGGCTTCATCTGTGTTTTATTCAACAAGCATGTGCAGTGACAAGTTTGAAATGGTATCTTCTCAAAGTAGCAAGGAACGAGAGAAGGAAAAGAGCCCATTGCCACACCCTAAGCCCCTGACTGCAGTCTTCCAGCAATTGGGCAGCCAGAGCCCTGACTCCTGCCTGGTGGGTGAGGCGCCTCTTGCCTTGGGTGCAGGGTGTGGATGTTCTCTTAGCTGTTCACTGTCTCTGAGAGTGCGGCTCTGCAGGGTCTTAGTTGTGGCTTGACCTAAGAGGCTGGAGTACCTCCACTTCTCTTCCCTCTTTAAAAAAATTTTTTTTATTATTTTTTATTTATTTTTGGAGAGAGAGACACAGAGAGATAGACAGAGAGGGAGAGGGAGACAGAGATGGGCGCACCAGCAGTCTCAGCTGCTGTGAACGAAATCCAGATGTGTGCGCCTCCTTGTGGCCAAGTGCGGCATTGCGCCCTTGCGTCACTGCATCTGGCTAAACGTGGGACCTGGAGATTGGAACTGCTGGACATTGGGACCAGCGTTCTTAGGCTTAGCAGGCAGGCGCCTTAACCGCTAAGCCATCTCTCCAGCCCCTCTTCCCTCTTTTGTTCCTAGGTACCAAAGAGATACTGGCTCTTCCCTTGTCCTCTTAGGGCTTTCTCCTGCCAATCGCACTGGGTGGGTTGAACAACTGGCAGTGCTGTCCATAAGTCTTTCTTCTGCTAGCCAGGATGTTGGTGTGTGTCTCTCATGAGATTCTGTTTTATCTCCTGGGATAAAGTGTTGCAAGCTTCTATTTTGTTGAACTGAAAACATGTTTGCTACAGTTACAGGACTTTTTTTTTTTTTTTTTGAGGTAGAGTTTCGCTCTAGCCCAAGCTGACCTGGAACTCACTGTGTAGTCTCAGGGTGGTCTTGAACTCAAGGTGATCCTTCTACCTCTGCCTCTGGGATTAAATAAAGTCATGTACCACCACACCCAGTGGATATTTTTCTTTATAGGGAAAATTTGAGGCAGAATTGATGTGGAGTTGATAAACAGACTAGTAATTGCACTGTGGGTGGGCAGGTAGGACGCTGTGCTGCAGCCACAACAACCAGGTGTGGCTTCGAGCAGTATACCTGGCAGCCATCAGTTGCCATCCTTATTTGTCCAAGCTGAGCTTTCTCCTTTGCTTTCCATACAGACATTCAGTTAAGAGTAAATTCCTCCCATGGTTCAACAGTTGAAAATAGTTGAATGTTGAAAATAGTTGTAGTTATCTTATTTAAAAGGCTACAAACAAGTGTTGAGGAGATGGCTCATTTTTAAAAAGCATTTACTTGCAAAGTCTTCTGGCTGGGGTTCAATTCCCCAGTACTGATGTAAAATCAGGCACAAAAAAAGTGGCGCATGCTCTGGCACATCCATCCATACATGCAAATAAATAAATAAAACTTTTTAAAAGGACCATAAACATTCCTGCCATCTAGAAATAATTTCAAAGAACTTCCCATTGACTAAAAGAAAATAATGCCTTCCTTGGTTTTAATAACAAGAAGATTTTTTTTTTTTTTTTCAGGATTCAGAGTTCCCTTTTTCAGGACACTTGGAAAGTTGTCAAATTCTGATGCCTCTTGTTCCCCACTGTTCTCTGAGCTGAACTGTGTTTTAGCAATTGGCTTCATTTTTATGCCACAAAGTGGCTTTCTCTAAGGTCCCCCTTCCACTGTGCCTCACTCTCTCATCTGATTTGAGCTGCTCTAGTACTTGGATGAACATGAACATATTCTTATTATTAACCATGCAAAGAAAATTGCTTTTTTTGTTGTTGTTTTTTTGAGGTAGGGTCTCACTCTGGCTCAGGCTTACCTGGAATTCACTATGTAGTCTCAAAGTGACCTCCCTCGAGCTCACTGCAATCCTCCTACCTCTGCCTCTCCAGCGATGGGATTAAAGGTGTGTGCCACCGTGCCCAGCTAGAAAATTGCATTTTATTTGCATAAATGTTTCTTCTTGGCTCTTGGGGTCCTGGTACCCTGTGTTAATCATTCTGGCATCCTTTGTGTCCAGCAGATGCTCAAGTATATTTGCTGCTTGAATATTGTTACTGCTGTCTGCCCCTGTTGGTCCCTGGTGAACAGAGGCATTATTGGTTCCATCACAGTCATGGGTGGGCTCTGGTAGCTTCTGTGCATGTTAATGACCATGTCCACTTCCATATCAGTCCCGAGAGCAGGTAAAAATCAGCCTGTGGAATGACCACTTTGTGGAGTATGGCAGGACTGTGTGTATGTTTCGCACTGAGAAGATCCGAAAGCTCGTGGCCATGGGAATCCCTGAATCTTTGCGAGGAAGGCTGTGGCTCCTTTTCTCAGGTGGGTCTCAGTGTGCTCAGGCCTCATGTTGTCTTTGCAGTGAACCCAAAAATAAGTCCTAATGTGAGCAGGATATGCAGATGAAGCTGTTAGTCCTCAGATCATTTCTGTAAGTTCCAAGTATGGACTTTGGAGCCCTTACTGAATTAGCCAGTTAGCCATGGGACCACAGTCAAGTTGCCCAAGGCTTTCTTGGGAGATGTGAGGTCTGGGCTCAGTTACTACCTCTTTCTTACCTGTGACTTTGTGAGCTGAGCATAGTGGTATATCCCAGTACTCAGGGGTTGAGCAGAAGCTCAGTAAGTTCCAGGATAGTCTGAGTTACAGAGAAAGACCTTGCCCCTCTGCTCCCCAAAAGAGAAAGATCCTATAAGTCTATCCATAGTTCTAAGGATTCTTTTTAAAAACTCTCTGAAAAAAAATTAAAAAAAGAAAAAGGAAAAAAAAAAAAAAACTTCTCTGGAAGTGAGGTCTGAGCCTCTATCTCATTTGGTAGAGTCCTTGCACAGCATGCATGAAGCCCTGGATTTGATCTCCAGCACTGCATAAAACTGGGCATGGTTGTGTACGTATGTAATCCCAGCACTTAGAAGGTGAAGGCAGGAGGATCAGAAGTTCAAGGTTATACTCAACCACAGAATGAATTTGACATCAGCATAGTCTATGCGAGACCTTGTCTTGGAGTACTTCCTGGAAATAAGATGTCTTTGTAGGATGTGAGCCCTAAAATAGACTAAATTGAAAAACCATATATTGCTGACTAGCCTAGGTAGTGCATCAAATTCCTCAGTTTGAGTTCTTTTGGTTTTTGCTCCTCTGAAATCATGGTACCTGCAAGAGGCACAATTACAGACTCCTCCCTCAGCAGCTGCTGGGCACCCTCTCAGAGTCCCTCATCAGGATGTTTACTGAGCCAGGGATCCTGGCCTGGGTACCCTCCCATCCTGATTCCTCTTTCAGAGACTATAACCCCTCGTCTTTCCTCACAGCCACTTCTCACAGGTGATTCCCATTTTCTCTTCCATCCCTTCTAACAATCAATCTGGCTTCTCCCCATTCCTTCCAAAGATGCCTGGCCACAGATCTTTTGATTTAATTTAATTTTTACTTATTTTTGACAATTTAATATATGTACATAATGCATTTTGATCATCTTCACCCTCCCATTACCTCTTTTATCCCCTGCCCTTCTTTCCAGTTAATTCTCTTCTTACCTTCATGTCTTTGTGTATATGTGTGTCCCATGGAGTGAATTTAGGATTACTTCCATGAACGTGGGTGGGGAATTATGTATTCAATACAGGCAGTTTACTATTGGCTATACCACTGAAGAACTTGACTCCCTCTCCTCTAGCCACCATGAACTACCAGTGGCTCTTCTGGGAGGAATGAGGTCTTATGAGGCTCCCTACCGTAGTCTATGAGGGGTTATTGACGAGCTCATTATTGTGCATGGAACCACACTTGATGTGAGTTCATAAAGACCATGTTGTGTCCAGAACACAGCATTTCCCAGTACTCCTCCACATCCTCCAACTCTTATATTCTTTCCATAATGTCTTTTGCAGTGTTCCTTGAGCTTTGAAGAGGGTGATACAGATGTCCTGTTTTGGGCTGAGCACACAGTAGTCACGTTTTCTTAGCACTTTTGCCAACTGTGTGCCCCTGCATTAACTTCTGCTCACCAAAAAAGAAAGTTCTCTGATCAAACCTGAGAGCAACACTCATCTGTGGGTATAAACAAGAACATTTAGAAAGCAGTTTGACAACTCATACATTGAGTGTAACAATAGTAGGTTCCCCTCCCATTCCCCAGGGCCACAGGCTTTTGACCAAGTTTACCAGTACCAGGCATAAATTCCCTCCTGTGGAAGAAGCCTCTGATCCTCCTCAGGAAGTCACTGGTTACCCTATAAGAGTCACTGTTGTACCAACGGGCACATCTTGCCTGCTAGGTCAATACTGTCCAGTACAGGAATTATAGAAATCAATTTGTCTGCCTAAAAATGGGCTAGCTGCTTCTCGGAGCAGAGCTTGAAAAAAGAAATGCTGATCCTTGGAGTCATTTAAACAAAGGGTGAACCTGCTGCTTCTGATGTTGCTGCTGTAGCTTCCACTAATAGGCATTCATTGTTGTTTTTATTGAACAGCCAAAAACAGTAATACATGAGCATGTTGAGCATTGCATGGGCAAAGGGCAAGTAATTTTTAACTTTGAATAATCCTTTAAACATTTTTTTAAAAGCAGGGATTTAGGGGTATGACCGGTTGAACTTTGCTGATCCAGAACACACACACACACACACTCTCTCTCTCTCTCTCTCTCTCTCACACACACACACCATTCACAAATGTAATCACACTAAGCCTACCTGTTGTCTTCAACAGACTTGTGACAGCTCTGTGGGCAGTTTATTTGTAATGAGTGTTGTTTTCAATGTGGTCATCATATTTCACTCATGCACACTTGTTTTGGGTCAGGAGTGCAACCAGGTCACTGAGGAAGTAGGGCAAAGAGCACAGCTTAAGATCAGTCAGCATCTCTAAACAGTTCCTGTCAATATTGGTCATCTGTGCTGTTCAGGGCAAGGGTCCACCAAGGCAGAGGGAACTTGAAGCAGCTGGATCACATGGTTGTCAGATTAACTTTGGGATAAATTACAAGTCAGGAGTTTAGCAGAAAAGCATCTCACAGCAATATTCTCAGAAAAGTTACTTGTAAGGTCCACAAGAAATATTCCCATAAGGGGCTGGAGAGAGGACTCAGTGGTTTAAGTGCTTGCTAGCCAAAGCCTGAGGACCTGAACTCATTTCCCCAGTACCATGTAAGGCCAGAAGCACAAAGTGGTACATGTGTCTGGAGTTTATTTATAGCTGCAAGAAGCCCTGGTTTGCCCATTGCTTAATATTTTCCTTCTCTCTGTGTCTCTCTAGTAAGTAAATAAAATTTAAAAAAATTTTTTTTGGCCAGTTGTGGTGGCACACACCTTTAATCCCAGTACTTGGGAGGCAGAGGTAGGAGGACTGCAGTGAGTTCAAGGCCACCCTGAGACTACATAGTGAATTCCAGGTCAGCCTGGGCTACAGTGAAATCGTATCTCGAAAAACAAAACAAAAACAAAACAAAAAGTAATTTTTTAAAGAAATATTCCCACAGTTCTTTCCCATAATTCATTCTTATAGTTCATTGCAATAGTTTGCTGTTACCTACACACATAGTACTTTCTGGCACTGTAAAAACTACTTGACACAGGTCTTGTGTTTTTCAACCCACTCCATGGCCTTGGCCTTGGTCTATGCTCATTCATGCTTCTATCATTACAGAGTCATCACCTCCTACTTTCCAGCTTGTTTCTGCAGCTCCCTTTCAAAGACACATTGTGGAAGCCTTGTGCTGAAAAACTGAAAATGTCTTCTGTGTTTCTGTATTTAACAAAAGCAGTGTGTGTTCATGGTGGAAAAGTAACACATGGAGGAAAGAGGAAAGGTAGTGACATGGCTTGTAATCAGAGCCACAAAAGTGACAGCTGTCTATTAAACACACACCTTTCACGTAGGACTGTGCTTTCTCATGGGGTCAGGAATAGCAAGCAGTTCATGAAGGATTATCTTTTCTTAATGCTCAAATGTTCCCTTTGGAGACAGAAAGATGAGTGTAGTGTTTAAGTAACTACAACCACTAACAGAAAACCTGTTTATTACATGTGAGTTCCACTGTGGTGACAGACTCAGTCACTGTGGGGGTGTGACCTGAAAAAGTATTTTTACTATGCCTAATTAGAATTTGAAACCTTTTCTAGCCTTTAAAGTGGAATTGGGCACATTTCTGCTCCCTTTACCCTTGGACCCCCATCTTGCTACAGGCTGAAAGCACTGACAGCAAAGGGCAGGTTCATGGGCAGACTCCTCCTTCATCCCTAGACACCACTTTGAGGCCCAGTCCTTGGCTCGGGTGGCGGGTGGCCATTGTGGACATTTTCTCACGCTTGGTCATGTGCTTTGGATTGCACGTTCAGAGTTGCATCTAAACCACCACGGACCCCTTGACAAAGGTTTGTTAGCCTTAATCCAGGTTGTGCTTCTCAAGTGCTTTGCACATAGGTGGTTGATAATTTTTTGTCCAGTGAATGCATAAAAATTGCATATGTGCATGTATGTACACACCTCATGTATGAAAGCATACTAATAAAGTTATTGCTTTTTGTATGTATGCTGGGGATTAAACCCAGGCCTGTTCAGCACATGCTCTACTACTAAGCTACACCCTAGACTCAAAAGCAATTTGTCCTATGAACTTTCCATTTTCTGTATAATATTGTTAAAAAAACTACTTTTTTGTTGTCTTTAGACTAGCCTACATGACAGAAATGAAGTCCCTTTGTGTGTGAGATCTCAAAATATTTTATGTCCCTTATTGAGTAACCTGAAATCTCACTGGAGTCATTACCATCCTTATAATCATTTTACCTTGATATGTTGCTCTGTGATCTTCAGATGCTGTGACGGACCTAGCTTCACACCCTGGGTACTACGGGAATCTGGTAGAGCAGTCGCTGGGGCGATGCTGTCTGGTGACTGAGGAGATAGAGCGGGATCTGCACCGCTCCCTACCTGAGCATCCTGCCTTCCAGAACGAAACAGGAATTGCTGCCTTGAGGCGGGTGCTGACAGCCTATGCCCACCGGAACCCCAAGATTGGATACTGCCAGGTAGAGTGGTGTGGGAGCCCTATAGTCTATCTACTTGTGATGAACCAACCAAACTTCAGCTCTGTTCCCAACCATCTAGGCCTCAGGACTGGTCTGCAAAGGTGCCGTGTTTGGCCCTGAAGTAGACAGCTTCAGGTCCCTGAGATGAACTTCCAAACCAAGCCCATTAATGGAGGTAGAGAGATTTATTGAAGCTTACAGATCCAGGGGAAGTTCTATAATGGTAGGAGTTAGCCCCTTCTTAAAGGACTAGGCAGAGAGAAAAAGAGTTAAAAAAAAAAAAAAAAAACCACACCGCATAGCACACTTCAGGAACTCCAACTAGGCACACTTTGTACATTTTTAGATTGGAATTTCATTTGTTTTTTAATATTTTATTTTTGTTTATTTGACAGAGGGAAAGAGGCAAAGAGAGTGGGAGAAAATGGGCATGCCAGGGCTTCCTGCCACTGCAAATGAACTCCAGATGCAAGTGCCACTTTTGCATCTGGCTTACCTGGGTCTTGGGGAATCAAACCAAGGACCTTTGGCTTTGCAGGCAAATGCCTTAATCTCTAAGCCATCTCTCCATCCCTAGACTGGAATTTCAAATCCACCACCACACCTTAGGGCTGGTCCCTAAGTTCCACCCAGTGACACCTCCTCCAGCCAGGTGGTTGCAGATCCAAACTAATAAAACACTGAATATATTGGGGGTCATCCATTCAAACTACCACAGGCCCCTTCTGAGAAACAGTGTACCAGAGAAGTGCTGAGGGAATTCAGCTTGATCCAGGCTGACCATAGGATGAGTTTAAAAAATTACCTAGTGCTTGAAAAGAGAAATGAACCTGGGGTTTACGTCAGGATGGGGCAAATACCCTCTGTAGTCCAGTGGAGATGGGATAAGATTCCTGGAGTGAGTGTTGAGACCTCTGTAGAAATTTCAGGGAAGGCAATGGCAGTGCATTTGGGGAGGAAGGGATGATTGGGGCTGATCACTTTCCTGCCAGAAAATATGAGTGAAGGAAGAGGTTCTCTGAGTCATTCTAAGGGGAAGGATGCAGTCACTAAGCACAAAATAAAAACCAGTAAGTTCTGGGCATGGTGGTATATGCCTTTAATCCCAGCATGGGGAAGGCAGAGGTATGAGGAACATTGTGAGTTCGAGGCCACCCTGAGGCTACATAGTGAATTCCAAGTGAGCCTGGTTTAGAGCGAGACCCTACCTCAAAAAACCAAAAAACCAAAACAAAACAACAAAAAAAAGTAAGTTAAAATATTACTTTCCCGTGAATAAGCAAAATTAGTGGGTGAACAAAGTGTATGTGTGTGTGTATGTCATTCTGAATATATGCTGAATATATGGAGAATAGGTGGGTTTGATAGAAGCCTGAGGTCACATCCTATCTCTTACTATGTAGGAGTTGGGACCAAATGTTGGCCAGTTGCTCAATTGGGTGTTTCTGTAAGATCCATGACACAGCATGGCCATTCTACTTCCCAAGTGTCAGTGCAGTTGGCTTATGTGGATCACTTGGGCTTGCATATTTTTGTTTTGTGGTGCTGGGGTTCAAACCCAGGGCCATACATATGCTAGGCAAGTGCTTGACTACAGAGGTAGGCCTGCGGTCCTGGGACTGTGAGATTTTAATGTGACCGTGTCATCAGGTGGCCTGGTCATTAACTTGTTTCTTCTGTGATCCTCTGAGCAGTCCATGAATATCCTGACCTCCGTGTTGCTGCTGTATGCTAAGGAGGAAGAAGCCTTCTGGCTACTGGTTGCTGTGTGTGAGCGGATGCTGCCCGATTACTTCAACCACAGAGTAATTGGTAAACTGTCTCCTTTTCTCCTCCTGTGTATGGGGGAGTGATAACATAGCCTGGGGGGGGGGCAGTCATCATTGGCCCTACTCATATACTCCCTCTGTTCCATTCAATCCAGCCGGTCTCTGCATAAACACAGTTTGACTCGAACTTACAAAATGAGCTGAGGCAATTCTCTGTGCTAATGTAGTAGTATAGTGAAACCAGGTAACTCAAATAAGCGTCTACAGATTTTGGATTAAGACCAAGTACTTTTAGAGAGATTGCTGAATTTATAAGAAGGAAGGAAGAGTCCCTAGGTCCAAGAAACAGATAAAAGTATGAAAGCAAGAGTACCTTTACATGGATGCCGTGGCCTGCAAAGAACCATTCCTCTGGTTACCAAGTGAGAGTGTGCAAAGGAGGAAGGTGGACAGTGCTGGAGACTTATGGCTAACACTGAAGGAGATTGTAAGAAAGCCTCCCTCTGTAACTGCCTGGCCTTGTAAGAGTCCATTTGTGTTACTATGATGAAATACCTGATGATGGCTGCTTACGCAGTGGCAGATTTACTCAGCTCACAGTTTTGGAGGTTGAAGGACATGCTGCCTGTATCATTTTAGTGCTAGTGAGGCCCCCATACTGGAAGCACATGTTGGGGCCTCATCTCCAGCCAGGAGGTAGAGAGAGTTGAATGAGGCCAAGTTTGTTACTTTATACCTGCTCAGGAGAACTGCTTTCCCTTCACCAAGACCTAAGCCTCTTTCACTAATGCCAAATTGGTGTTACACTTTGGGTTGGGTCACTATTAAACCTGCTTTTAAAAAGCAGGGCTTTGCCGGGCGTGGTGGCTCACGCCTTTAATCCCAGTACTTGGGAGGCAGAGGTAGGAGGATCACCATGAGTTCCAGGCCACCCTGAGACTACATAGCTAATTCCAGGTCATCCTGGACCACTGTGAGACCCTACCTTGAAAATCCAAAAAAAAAAAAAAAAAAAAGAAGGGCTTTTTAAAAACCTGTAGCCCTATAGCCAGCACTGGAATAGAACCTCCATCTTTCCTGATGCTGACATTTGAATGTGTTTTGTCTCTGATCCAACCACTTTCTAGTGGAGAAAGTAATGCAAACATTATTTGTATCTGGGGACACCCTTTTTGGGGTACTTCTTAGTAATCCTGTTGAGAGATGCAAGTGGTCTAAACTCAGGTGCAGTGTGGTAACAGAAACGAAAGAACTGACTGTATATAGACGACCAGTCAGGAAGAAGGTACACTTGAAGTCTGTGTCCTAAGAGCTGAAGGATCTGTCACTGTGGATGAGGAGGAAGGAGAAAGAGTTCTGTGTGTGGTGAGCTGGGAAGGAGGTGAGGCATTGTGCTTTTTGGACACAGGTATACCTTTGATGAACGGCCATTTTCATTGGCTTCTTTCATTGCCTGAGTGGGTAACTGACTCACTTCCCTTTTCCCTTTGTGTGTGTTAGGTGGCACAATGTACAGATTATCAAGGGATGAGTAGGACTGTGGGAGATGTGTCAAGTACTTGTTAGTCAGTGTTGCTATGTGACTTAACTCAGCAGTGACTAAACCCTTTGTGTCAGTGTGTGTGGCCACTGCCCTGAGACAGGAGGGAACATCTGGAACATACCATCACCACTTCTGCTCCTCTTCCACAGGCAATGCTTGATGCTGGTTTCTATCACCTAAGGTGAATTAGGCCTACTCTTGAGCTTTATGTGAGTTCTCTTTTGTGCCTGGCTCCCTCATATGATGTCTGAGCCAGGCCATACCTTGGCGTGCACCAATACTTTGTTCCTTTGTGTCACTGTCATTAGGTTCATACTGTGATTTGCCTGTCCAGTCACTGCAGATAGACATTTGAGTTGCTTCCATTTTGGATCTGTGATGAATAAAGTTGCAATAAACATTCATGTAAAAGACATATTGTGAATATATATTGTCAGTTTAGTTGAGTATTTCCCTACAAGGGTCATTGGGCTATATGGGTTTAGAAGTATATTTTAACTTAATAAGAAATTGTCAGTTTTCCAAAGTGTGTATCAGGGGATTACTTGAATATTTCATATCAGGAGTGTGTGAGAGTTGTTTGGTGTCCTTGCTACTACTTGGAATTGTCTGTATTATTAATATTAGCTATGATTCTAAGTTAGAAATTATATTTATCATGGAACTTTAATTTGCATTTTTCAGATGATTAATGATTTTGAACATTTCTTTGTGATTATTGATCATTTATTTATCATCAAATATTTGCCTTCTTAAAAAGAAATTTTGGGGGCTGGAGAAATGGCTTAGCAGTTAAGGCATTTGCCTGCGAAGCCAAAGGATCCTGGATTGATTCTCCAGGACCCACGTAAGCCAGATGTACAAGGGCACATGCATCTGGAGTTCATTTGCAGTGGCTAGAGACCCTGGCGTGCCCATTCTCTCTCTGTCTGCCTCTCTTATATCTCTCTCTCTGCTTTCAAATAAATAAATAAATAAAAATTTTTTAAAATTCAAAGTACCATATTAAAAAAAAGAAATTTGGGCTGGAGAGATAGCTAAGTGGTTAAAGCACTTGCCTGCAAAGCCTAATGAGCTGGGTTTGATTCTCAAGTAGCCACATAAAGGCAAAAGCACAGTGGCACATGCACTGTTAGAGTTCATTTGCAGTGGCTGGAGGCACTGACATGGCCAGTCCTCCTTCTCCCTCTCCCCATCTCCTATCTCTCTCTCTCTGTTTGCAAATAAATAAATAATTTTTTAAAAAAGAAAATTGTCTGGTGTAGTGGTACATGCCTTTAATCCCAGCACTTGGAAGAGGTAGGAGGATTGCTGTGAGTTTGAGGCCAGCCTGGGACTACAGAAAGAGATCCAGGTCAGCCTGAGCTAGAATGAGACTCTACCTCAAAAAAACCAAGCCAGTCATGGTGGCCCATGCCTTTAATCCTAGCACTCAGGGGCAGAGGTAGAAGGCTTGCTATGAGTTTGAGGTCACCCTGAGACTACATAGTGAATTCCAGGTCAGCCTGGGCTAGAGAGAGACCCTATACCTCAAAAAACAAACAAAGCCGGGCGTGGTGGTACATGCCTTTAATCTCAGCACTTGGGAGGCAGAGGTAGGAGGATCACCATGAGATCGAGGCCAGCCTGAGACTACATAGTGAATTCCAGGTCAGCCTGAGCTAGAGTGAGACCCTACCTCAAAAAACAAAAAACAAACAAACAAACAAACAAACAAAAAAGCATGGTGGTGCACACCTTTAATCCCAGCACTCGGGAGGCAGAGGTAGGAGGATCACAGTAAGTTTGAGGCCACCCTGAGACTACATAGTGAATTCCAGGTCAGCATGAGCTAGATAGAATGAGACCCTACCTTGGAAAAAACAAAACAAAGTAAAACAAAACAAACAAACAAAAAACCATTAAATAAATAAATAAATACTTTGGGCTGGAATTCATTTGCAATGGCCAGAGGCCCTGGTGTGCCCATTCTATCTGTCTCTTACTCCTTTGTCCCTCTCTCTCAAATAAATATTAAAAAAAAAAAAAAAAGAAAAGAAAATTGGTGTTGCCTTCTTACAAAGTTGTAGGAGTTTACTTTAAACACAAGGCATTTGTCAGATATCTGAATTGTGTAGGGTCTTACTCTAGCCCAGGCTGACCTGGAATTCATTATGTAGTCTCAGGGTGGCCTTGAACTCACAGAGATCCTCCTACCTCTGCCTCCCCAGTACTGGGATTAAAGGCATATGCCACCACACCTGATTGCATTTTTTTTTTCTTATTTTATTTATTT